>BMAO01010222.1:67822-265225 GCA_019973975.1 Trichonephila clavata
AGGGAAAATCACTCATCTACATAAATCTTTTATTGTATATATGCACATATATGGATTTTTGTGTTTAGGATTTATAATCCTTAAAGTTCAAAATTATATAAAGTTGTTATAAAACAGTACACATTACTGGAAGATCTGTTGAATTAAATGAATTTTTTTTACAAAATGTGGTATTAAATATGTATATATATTTATGTGTATTGAAATATTTTCTTTACAGGTTGTTTATAGCAAAGAGCAGAAAGGTCCTGTGACAGCAATATGCCAAGTAGCTGGTTTTCTTCTAAGTGCTATAGGTCAAAAGGTAATTTTTTTAAAATTGTGATATATTTTTAAATGTTAAATAAAATGATTCTATGTAACAAATATGTTCTAAAAATTCTCTGTTTCTTTCTGAGGATGGGCTTGTAAACTTGACAGTGAACATTTTTGTATCCATATCATGTATTAATCAATATCTTTTAAAAAATTGATATGAAAGATACTTTTTAAAATTTTTTATTTATTTTATTGAATTTCTCAAATAATTTTTTTTAAGTTGAGTTTTATAAAATATATAACTGTGTTATAGGATTTCATTGTTTATTTGTTGGTTGCTATCTTTTTCAAAGATTTTCTCATCTTTGTATTTGTATTACACACTAGCTAGTTATTCAGATAATATGATCATATTAATATAATTATTTTGACCACATAATAAAAAAGTTTAAGGACATTTTGACTTCATGCAATCACATTTGGTAAGAGTAATTTTGGTGAAACTTGAAATGCATTAATGCTTATAATGAATGGTAAATGGGGAAACGAATTTAGAATACGCTGGTGATATTATTGAAAATGGTTTGCTCTATTATTTTAATACTCTTTCTTATAAAAGTAAACAACAAAAAAGCAACATGAAATTGATGAGACATTTGACATTGGCTGTTGTGTTTATGGAAATGGAAAGTTATATTCATATATATAGGACCAAAAGTATAATCCATATTCATAAAAACTTGGTTGCCAGAGCCCTGAAAGGTTGGACTTCTTTGGGGTCCTCTTAGTCTGGTGCCGCTCTTTCCACCAATCTGGCTTAAGAGACCCTGCCAGTAGCTATTCTACTGCCAGCATAGCTCTCAGGTTCATAGACACATGCAAGTCGCAGCACTACATCAAAGTAGGACCCATCGTCGCGATTTTGTTTTTCATATATATGAATGAATGCTTTAACATTTAATTATGTTTAAAAAAATTAAGACTACAGTATTATAGTCATGTCATTAAATTTAGCTTGTCTTCAAAAAGAAATTTTTAACATTTGCTTAAGCAGTGCAATTTCAGGATTTTGTTTAGTTAGGTTCTTTTTTTGTATGTTATATGTGAAATGTTTTTTATTATTGATATTAACTAATAATCAGTTTTTATTTTTAGATTTACATATGGCAATTAAAAGATAATGATCTGATTGGTGTTGCTTTCATTGATACACAGATATATATTCATTCTGCTATTTCTATCAAAAATTTAATAATAGTGGCTGATGTATATAAATCCATTTCACTTTTAAGATACCAGGAAAATAGCAGGACTTTGTCACTTGTTAGTAGGGTAAGTTGGATTTGAATGATTTGATTGTATTTTGTTTAAAACTAAATAACCGGTATTTCAATTGATGAAAATGCTATGTATTTCTTAAAAAATCTTAAAATTACAGTAAAACCGCTGTAATTTAATTAATCACTTGATAAAGTGGGTAAAACAGCAAGAAATATATGTTGTGCATGCTCATAGCACTTCAAAACATAAATATAATCATATGCAATCAAAATTAATAAAATCTGACTCCCTCTCCATTGTGGTTTAGGTATTTTTCTCAAAACAAATGAGAAAAATAAATTTTAGTTAAGTTTTAATTGTTATTATAGATGTGAATAGTGAATATTCTTTTGGTTAAAATAAATTAATAACATGGAGGCATCCAAAGACAAAAATGTTTCTGAAATTCCAACACAATTTTAATTTTTAATACAGACAAAGATAATTGTATGTCAGGTATTTATTTATGTACTTTTTTAGTGGTTGCAGGATATGTCTGCAGTTCAGACAAGTCCTTCATATTGAAGAATATCTTCAACTCATAATTAATAATAAGTTTATGATAAGCATCTTAATTAGCTTTGAGAATTTACACTCTATTCAATTTTTTTTTATGTTAAAAAGGGATTTATTTAAAATATTAGAATGAAAGAATTTCCTATGATAATTTATTAAATTTTTATTATAGGATGTTAACCCTTTAGAAGTGTATGGCATTGAATTTTTGATTGATAATGCACAAGCTGGTTTCTTAGGTAAATTTGTTTTCTTTTTCAATTGAAAAATATGAAGTCAAATTATTATTTTTTTAATGTATTTTTTTTTTGTTAGTTTCCGACGTAGAAAAAAATCTTATACTATTTGCATACTGCCCTGAAGCTAGAGAAAGTTTTGGGGGTTCTAAACTTCTTCGTAAAGCAGATATTCATCTTGGGTCCCAAGTAACGACATTCTTTCGTATACGCAATCGTCTTGGTGAGATAGCTAACTATGACAGGCGCCAAGCAGCCATTCTTGAAAAAAGACATGTCACTATGTTTGGTAAGAATTAAATGCTAAGATTTTACTTGTACTTATAAATTTATTTTACACTAAGAAATACATATATATTGATTTACACTTTATTTCAGCTACCTTAGATGGTGGATTAAGCTTTATTTTGCCTATTTCTGAGAAAACATATCGAAGATTACTTATGTTACAGAACGTTCTTGTTGTGAGCATTCCTCATACAGGTGGTCTTAATCCTAAAGCTTTTAGGTAAGTTCAGATATTGTATTGAACTTTAAACAGTATAATTTTGTAATACATTTACACATTGTAAGGAATTTTCTTAAACAAATATTTATTTTATTTATCATACACATATTTTTTTAAATGTGATTAATTAACCATTATCTCAATTTATTCATCATTGCTTCTAGGATGTTTAAAAGTCAACGAAAATTGCTTCAAAATCCCCACAAAAATATTTTAGATGGTGATTTACTAAGCATGTTTCTCAATCTTTCAATAATGGAAAAAAATGAAGTTGCTAAAAGGATAGGGACTTCTTCTGATCAGGTAAGATTTTAGTCCATTTTTATAGCTGAAGTTTGTAAAATTCTTTGAAAAAATAGAGAAGGAAGTAAAGAATGTATGAAAAAAGTAAATATTACTAATAACAGTTGTTAAATTTGCCTTGTTGCACTAATTCTCAAATTAAATTATATTAAAATTCATGTGAATATGACATTAAGTAACTGATAAAGTAATTTTTTATGATTGTCAAGCATAAATATTACATATTTAAAAAAAGTGAATTTTTTTTAGTAATCCTGTAATTGTATTAATTAACTTTATAAAAGTTATCTAATAAGAAAAAAAAAAGAGGAAAGAATTTTCTATACCTTTATTTGAATAACACATAATATGCATTAAAAATATAATATATATTGCATAAATAGATGTTAGCATCAAATGAAATGTCGATTTTTGGATCAATATATATATATGATGAATCCCCAGCCCTTTATATGTCAGTTAGAGTAAACTTCCTGCCAGTACATCTCAACCCACCTCCTGCATAAGTACTTTGACTTCAACTTTTGAGGAATTACTTAAAATACATGGATGAACGGACTCTCACTTCTCATCGATGCTGAAATAGGACTCGTCTCTAGTCATGGTTTGGGGTATAGAATGATTCGCTGAATCATTGGAATAAAGTATTATACGATAACCGGCAACACTTTTCATTACTCCAAGTCATGATATATATATATATAACTTAAAGTGCTAATTTTTCTTCTATTGTTACATAGTTAATCATTCAATAAGTATCAAAATATATATCACTTTCATAATTCAAAATTAGATTATCATGATAGTAAACAATTTTCTGGCTTATATTTTTTCAAAAACATAAATTTAGGAGCAGCATTTTACAAATGAACATATTACTATTTTTTTTAAAAACATTTTTAAATCCCGTGCACCATGCAATGTATCACACAGGGGCATATAACACAGACAGAAGAAAGGATTACAGCACAAACATCCATGCCTTCTCCCGAATTCGAAACCCAGTCTCTATGGCACCACAGTCAGCTTCACTAACCACTATACCAGATGGGCGGCAAATAAACATATTACTGATTAAATTTTATAATTTAATGTTAATGAATCAGCATATTACGTCAGAATCTGACTGAATCAAATATTAAGAAATAGTCTTAGAAATGGGTGACATGGAAATATTTAAAAGTGCATGAAATGTTTTGTTTCAAAAATACAGACATAAAATGATTTTTCTTTCTTAGATTATTGAAGATCTGCTTGAAATAAACCAAAGTACGGCTTACTTTTAAAGAAGGAAATACTGCACACATGATATGATCTCTCCAGGAGAAAAATGTATTTAAAACTGTATAATACTTTTCCATATTGTATGTATTTCATTTTTATAAATGCATTTTACGGAACAGTTCCATAATTTTATTTACTTGGAAGAGAAGAGCAATATTTAATGAACTTGTTTCGCTGACCATTGAATAATAACTAAGATACTGCACATAAGATTTCTGTGTGGAAGTATTTAATGAACTTGTTTCGCTGACCATTGAAAAAAAACTAAGATATTGCTCATACAGATTTCTGTAAATAAGTTCACATAAAAACTTCTATTGTTACATAATTTTGTAACCAATAATTATATATTTATGAATATGTATGCATGAATTGTATTTAAATTATTTATAGTAATAATTATTTAAAACACTTGAAAATATTTGAAGAAAGAAGATTTGATGATTATTTTTATCCATTTAAATTTTTTTCCTTGATTACAATAAGTTTTCTTGGAATAGAACTATTGGGTTCAACCAAAACAGTTATATTCACTTCTTGCTGACCAAAACTGATATCAATATTAACACATTTCTAAGATCTCAATTTTCTCACTATGAATGTATCTTCCCTTGTGCAATTGCTTTTTCATGATAAATCTAAATAGTCGCCTATAATCGAAGTAATATTTAATATCCATTCCAGATTTAATAGAATTATTAGGTTATTAATTATTGGTGCATATCACGTGACATTTTAAAACAAAATTATACAACATAGCAGTTAAAAAAGTATCGTTTTTTAATTATTTTAGTCAAAAGTTTAGAAAATAAATAGAAAAATGTTTAACAGGTTATAACTGAATATAATGTTAAATATTTTATAAATTAAACATTTGCTCAAAGCACTGTGATATGTGGTCCCCGTATTAATTTTCGTCTGATATTTCTAGGACTTATGATCGAATTTGAATGAAATATTGGCTATTTTTAAATCATTTGCTATTTATTTCTTGCAAAAAAACTACTCTTAAGGATATTGTTTTAGGAAGTTAATTTTGTTAAATAATCCATTAACATAATTTAGATTCATTTCTATTTGAACCAATAATATTGATATCACTTTTATCTGGGTGCAATATGGTTAGCAAAATTTTTAAAGGTTCTATTTTGGGGTCATTGACTAGCTTACTGAGAGATGTCATGTTAAGATATTAATGGCAAAATTTTTTGTAAACTATTCAAGGGAAAAAGGTTATTAAGTATTTATTTGATAATTGTGCTTTTAATGATATTTGTAACTTTTAATGATTTTTTTCCTAGTCTACAGTATGTAACTAATTTTAGTACTTCTAATAGATGTAAATATTTATAAATCCATGTTATTACAAGAGACAACATCATGTAATATAATCATATATTAAAGTTGTATTTTTGAAAGAAATTCTACCTAGAATGTTTTTGTTTAAAATGTTGAAAGTACTTAATCATTTTCAATTTTAATAAGCTGCTTATAAACATATCTAAATTTAATATTTGCATTAAACCATGATAAAAACTGATCGTATTTCATTAATTTGTTTTTATTATAAATCATTTGTAAGTGGTTGATTTATTGGTATTGTACATAAATCTTAAAGCATTCTTGAGAAACATCAAACCGGATGTTTTACCTTTATATAAATCATTGCAAACTTTCTTTTCATTTTAGTTCTGATTTTTAAAAAAATTTGACATCCCGAACATTGGTCTTTTTTGTAGAATTACCTAATTTTATTATTCATGAAAAAGTCCAAACTTACAGACTCAAAAGTTCTTGAGTTTGTTTTAATAAGTTTGTTTCCATGCAACATAAATAATTTCCTATTTTAGCAGTTAAATGAAATAATAAATCTTTCAAATTATTAAATGTGACAACTTCCACATAATAAAAAGGTGAAAAACTCAACGCTAAAATTTTATTTGAATAAAGTAAAAGGATTTATTGATGCTATTAGTGTCAAAATATTGGAATCCAAAATGATTATATAAATTGTTTTGCTACCAATCAAGTATCGCATTTTTGCCAAATTTTTCAAAGTAACATCTTGCTTATTATATAATAACCTTCATTCAGCAGAGTAAAATGTCATTGACCAAAATTTTAGTGAGCTTTGTCCAAAATTGCTTTTTGATACTTAAATTTTCAATTACAACAAATTCATTAAACATTTAATATTTTCTACATCATTTTTTTAAAAAAAGCAATTTGCTTTTCTTTTAAAATAAATAACTTTGACAGTACTATATCAGGTGTGAAGTAATTCTTCTCTTCCATTTAACCCTTTATACTATTTACTTTCAATGTTGTTAGATATAAACTAGTATTTATTATTTGAAAAATGAATGAAAGTTAATTACAGTGGTAGAATTCAACATTTTAGATTAACACTGAAATGTCCAGTATTTCGATTACCCTTAAACGCCTGCCAATGTCGTTTTGACATCGTGATATAAAATAAATGTAATAACTAAATAATTGCAGGACTATTGTTCACTAGGGTTTAGTTTTAAGACTTTATTCAATGCATTTCGTTATATGCTTTAATAAGCTGCTGTCAATGAAAATAAGCCATGAGCTCATAACAAATTCATTGACCTTGTTTCGTGAAGCTTGTTGGACCATTGCTTTGTCACAAATCTGCCAGGAACATTACCGTTATGCAGTATCTATTCTGTGCCATCTCTAGGGACATATATATAAGGATATTATCAATTTTATTTGCACTTTCTTCAGATTCTTTGCAGTCATTTTCACACAATCTTATGTCTTCATCGGAATCTAAACTAGAACAAGACAACTCATCACCATCCGGCTCTTTCAACAAATTAGCAATTTCATCAGGGTTTAGACCTTTTCTATGAGCCATCGTTTTAGGGTGTCTGCACTGCACAAGGTTCAAAAATAAATGAAATTTTTTTTATGAGCAGATAAGCAAATGCTATGTAATGAAACACGAAACACCAATTTTAGTTTAACAGACTCATTTCCACTGTGAACCCAATAACTCTGCATTTAAGGTCAAATAAATGTGAAATAATACATACAGAAGTTTGTTTTACTTATGGTATCTACTTGGTGAACAACAGCTATTTTTTATGATAAATTGCTCTGGTGCCAAAAAGACACCGGACGTTCTTGGTATATTTAGTTGTAAAACCTCTCGTTACTAACCTGGAACCAAAATTTTTCCTTTTTTAATCACTGTGGGAAATGATTATTTGTCACAATAAATTTTTTAATTCCCAGCAAAAATCAGAAGAAACTAAACAGGCTCCAGTGTCCAATCGAAACTGATGGATGTTCTAGTGTTAATTTTATGTGTTATAGTAATAAAATTTAATTTTAATAATCTTTTAAAATGTGGTACTTTTTAAAGAAATTTTTCATGTTTGGCAAAAATAAACTTGTCTACCTTAGCTTTTCTGTTTGTGAACAGATCATATATTTTTTTTTATTCAGGATGAAGTACTAAAATGTGTCCATCAAGTTGATTCTTCAAATTTCATGGTGATAATACACTCTTTTGCTGTTTGTCTGAAACCTTTCTCCCATTAAAGAAAACTAATTTATATACAAAAACTGAGACGAGTCATACAAAATACACCATCATGATATTTTGCCTACCTGTTTTAGTAAATTCAAATTCACTATGCATTTTGGATCAGAAAATTAGTACATGTATGTATCGAATCATAGAAGACAATCAGATAGCATCCTTTGAGAGAAAAATACTTTGAAGTATTCTTGGAGGTGTAAATGAAAACAATAGCTAGAAAAGATATAATTTTGAATTAAATACATTTTATTAACAACCTGACATCATTAAACATAAAAATAAATAGAATGAATTGGATGGCCCATGTAATTCAAATGCTACATGATAATGTCGTCTAAACAATACTACAGTTCAAAGTCACTAGGATTCGGAAGCATGGAAGACCAAGGCTGAGATAGGCAGATTTAATGGAGTCAGACTTTATGGCTATAAATGAGAAAACTTAGGAGAACAAAGGTGAATGAGAGGTCACTGTGGAGGAAACTTCAAAGGAAGGCACTGGCCCATGAGGGTCTGTCTTGCCGGATATGATGATAATGTATTGAATCAGACAAAGAGAAAAACAAAGCTTAGCAAACTATTGCTGAGTGAGAATAAAATGTGTAAAAAACACATTTCCAGCTTTAATTATAAGAAGCTTTTTAAGTAAACAAGTAATATTCAAAATGAGTATAACAAACGAATAAACCATCCAGTAATGGTATGCTAAGTGGAGATATTTATCTGAAATATAAAATATGTAACCATAAAAATGTTACATTTTCTTGCATCTCATGGAAAGTCTTTTGGAAAATAGAGACAAGCCTAATGATCTAATACACTACAAGTAAAAAGTGTAAATACTATTGTGATATTGAATGAGGTAAAAAAGTTGCAATGTATCTCTCTTTGCTATAAATAAAAAATGTCTCCAATACAATGATCTACTACTTGAAACGTTCATCCTGTAGGATAATTAAAAATTGCCAAGGCACTTATTTCTCTAGATGACATCTCGAACCAATCTTGCATCTCAAGAATAGACATTAATAAATGTACATTTACAGCTTTAGTTACTTATCAGAACTTGCTGCAGACATCTAACACAAAATTACAAGAGGGAAATTATATTTAGTCAATAGCTATGGTGCTTCTTGTAAGACAATTTTCTTTTCTTATGTTGCATAATGATGTTGAAATCTTATTTTAACTAGGAAGCAATTTATTTTTCTGCTGGATAGTCACAATAAACTTATCTGTTTCATCTAGTAAATGTTACATACAAAACAGACTCTCACATATCAGCAGATGACTTCTAAGTTCCACACAAAACATTTAAGGCTTCAGTCATGACTTTTATCAAATTGTAAGTTAGTTCAGAAGAGCATCATTTTTGCAATACATTTATGGACATTTGATCTGTGTACTAACAAAATAATTTATGAAACATTCATCTTTTGTTTCCCCATTTTTTAATAGGATTTTAAATCTCAATTCAAAAAATTGTTCAACAAAATACAAGTTCTGGATGTCATTCTTATTTGGTTAAAGTTTTTACAGTGCTCAAAACTTGTGTCATAGCAGGCTCTAATGTAATTTTAGCTTTTTCAAAAAGTCACTTTAATTATCTCCTAAAACTTATTTTCAAAATAAGTAAAAAAATATTTCAACCAATAGCAGAATCTCATTCAGTATAGATTCAAAATCTTTTCAATAAAAGAATGTATAAAAAGAGATGAAAGATTACTTTTTGGCACTTCAGCTAAGTCAGTACAATAAACGTTTTTGCGCTTAATGTAATAATATTAGGGAGAGGTATAGAGCAAATAATCTTAAGAAATTGATTTGAAGGAAATTAAAAATACACTTATGAAATAAAAGACAAATATGAACAATAAAATTATTTTATTCTCAAAATGATTAATTGAAAAATATATACTATGAATTTACAATCAACTCGATATCAATATAAATTTATAAATAAATATTTTTATTGACTGCTACCTAGATTGCCATAAATCATTCATATTAAAATCACAAGGTACTTTAAGCTTCTTCAAATTTTGAATGTAAAATGTCAATTCTTGAGTAACCAGTCTGAAAAAAAAAATTTAACTCAGCAATTAAATTATATTAAAAAATATCTGATATAAAAATAAATTCTAATGTAATGCTTTTTTACTTGAAAGATAAATCAACAAGTAATACATTAAGAAAATAATTTTTCATATTTCTAATTACAATTTTCAAAAATCCAATCAATGCTATTATTTCCTTTCTTGCAGCATTCCATTCAAAACAAAGAATACCTTGAAATATTTTATTTCTCTTTAACTATTTACAAAAGAATTGTATAAAATATCGAAATTGTGTCAGGATTTCTGTAGAAAGATAACAATACATGCTATACAGTTGTAATTTGAAAAAATTTTGAATTTCTTTAGTAAATTTGCTAAAAGTAAAAATTCTACATATATAAACACAACTGATATAGAAATTTACTTAACAAAGAGTTATTTACTGATCCCCCCCCCTTTAGATATTTGAACTAATAAAAGTAAACTTCTTTGAGAACGTTAGTTTTTTTAAAAAAAATTAATTTCTTTTGTTTGGTCACAGAATAACTCATAGTAAAGAAATATTGCATTTTTATTCGATGAAACTACTACTTATGATTACAATAAACATGTTTAAGCAGATAATCTATTCTAATAAAAGGCAAAATGTGTGTTTGAACAATGTACCTAGAAAAAGGAAAGATCTAGATGCATGAAATATGGCATGTTGAAATTATAAGTGATGATTGTGTGCAACAAGATTTTACTTTTGAAATTTGATGCAATATTTCATAGCTCGGATAATATAACATTACTTTCATCTTTGAATAAGACTAAATATTCAAATAGGTTTTTAGAGATCATCACATACTTGTCACACTCATCACATTTATTCACTTGTTTGTTTTTTCTAGCAGTATAGCAATTCCTTTTCAGATGAATTGTCATAGAAAAGTATTCTTTTAACACACAATTGTATTTTAGTACTGGCAATACAATCTTGTGTTTACAGTTCTGCTTATGTATTCCAAGTTTAGTTCTATCACAAAACTAATTCTATTTTCCCTTTTTCTGTAATCCTAAGCTAAATTTTGATTCTATTTATCTGTTTTAGATAGTTTTTAACTTAATGTTAATAGAGTAATTTCTTTTCAATTTATTATTTTGTGCTGTTAATGATAGTTTGATCAAAGCTAAGTCTATTTCATCTGTCTCGGCTAGTTTTTCACTTTAACAGACTTCTATTCTTTCAGTTTATTTGCAAGTTAAACTGGTTTGAATTATTAATTTGATTGTTTATATTTGTAGTTAATGTTAATTTTCTAATGTGTTTTCAGTTTAAGACATTTTCTGATATATATATTACTTTATGGTGCATTCAAATTTTATTTTTTGTCAGCATTATTATTTTTTACCTATTTAGCAAATTAGATATCTCTATGCAGAAAAATGAGCAGTTGGCACCATTTAGGTATTTTTTGTGCCTAGTGTGGATCAAACTTTTATCCAGAATTGCTTATGCTACTGCTGGAAAAAATGACGAGGCCATGAAAAATTATACATCATTTTCTCAGTTACTCAATACAGAATATAAAAATATAATTTTGTGCAAAATTTTTTTTACACTTACCCATGTTGAGGCCCCCCATCATTATTAACTTGCAATCTAGCAAGATGATCCCGCAACTTGCTTTTAAAGTTATTATTCACTCTGAGAAAAATATTATTAAGTTCTTCTGGAGAAAGCACATTATGAATAAATTCATGAACTTTAGTCAATTGCTTTGAAATGGCAGTAAATGAAGGTGAAGGAACAGGCGCTTTAACTTCCCACTAAAAAAAAAAAAAATACATTCATTTGTGAGGTGAGGTGATTTTGGGGTTTATTGGCGCAAGAGCCAATTTCGGCTATACTGCGCCAAACATTTGTTTTAATATCTGTGGTCTAGACAGGAAGAGAGAAAGAAAGAATGAATTGAATGACAAGAAAGAGGGTCGAAAATAGAGAAGGATCACTAGGGTACCCCGGGTCCGTGAAGCCCGTGTTTACCAAAGACAGTAAACCCCTTGGAAAAAGATCACTAGGGCACCTCGGGATTGTGACACCCATACTCACCTATAGAAGGTGAGCCCCCTGAGGGTACATTCATTTGTGATAGAAAACAATTTATATTACATTTCTCTTCTAGTACAGATATATAACAATCAATATCATAAATATAACCAAATTATTGTAAACATGAATTAAAACATAGTTGAGTTTTGTGAATATAAAATACTAACAAAAATAAATTGAAATGATAAGTAAAGATATAAAATTAATAATATTTAATAATGATATACACTACTGGCCATTAAAATTGCTACACCAAGAAGGCAACTTGCTACGGACATGAAATTTAAACAACATGAAGGTACTGGTAATGACAACTACAATGTGTTTAAATGAGGAAATTGTTCAGCCAGTTTCTCATACACAAATTGCATTTCTAATGTTGTTGCCTGTTGAAACATTGTAATGCCTTGGGTAAAAAGCAGAAATGCATGCCATCACCTTTTTTGATTTTCAAAAAGGCTGAATTGTAGTGTACTGGGATTGCGGTTTATCGCATTGCTGCTCACGTCAGTCAAAATCCAATGACTGTTAGCAGAATATGGAATTGATGGGTTCAGGATGATAATATGGAATGCTGTGCTCAGTCTCAACTGCCGCCTATCACTAGACAAGCATGTTACTTGCATAGCCTTAATGAATCTTGCAGCTATGTCATGAGCCTTAAGTCAGAATCAGGAGCATTTGCAATACCACGTCTGCATGAACAGTTTGACGTTTTTAGCAGCATGAACTCTCAGCTCAGAGACCATGGCTGTGGCTACCCTTGACGCAGCATCACAGACAGAAGCGTCTTCAATGGTATAATCAACGGGGAACTTGGGCGCATGAATGGCGAGATATCATTTTTTCAGATGAATTCAGGTTCTGTTCTGAATTTAGCACCAAGATAGTTGCATCTTGGTGCTGTAAAACAGATACAACCCATCATAGTGAATGCTCATTGGCACCTTGCATTCGTCATCATCATACTGGCCCATTATCTGTTGTGATGGTATGGGGTGCTATTGGATATATATATCGGTCACCTTTTGTTTGCATTGACGGCACTTTGAACAGTGAATGTTACATTTCTGGTGTGTTACAACCTTTGGCTCTACACTTTATTCAAGTCCAGCGAAACCCTATGTTTCAGCAGGATAATGCACAACCGCATGTTGCCTGTATTGCATGGACCTTCCTTGATGCGGAAAATGTTCGGCTGTTGCCCTGGCATGCACATGCACCAGATCTCTTGCCAATAAAAGTTGTCTGGTTTATGGTTGCAGAGCGACTGGCTTGTCACCAAACGCCAGTCACTATAGTTGATGAAATGTGGCATCGTGTTAAAGCTGCATGGGCACCTGTACCTGCTATCCAATCATTGTTTGACTCAATGCCCAGACGTATAAGTGACATTATTACTGCCAGAGGTGGTTGTTTTTGGTACTGATTTCTCAGGATCTATGCAGCCAAATTTCTTGAAAAATTAATCACTTGTTACTTATTTCTAGTATAATATATTTGTCCAATAAATATTTTCTTACATGCATTTCTTCCTGATGTAGCAATTTTAATGGTCAGTAGTGAAGTTTCAAAATTAGATATTGCCGAGCGCTAAATTACACTTTAAAAAATAACATTTTAAAATAAATTTTACCTTTCGCAATTGAGTTTCAAACATGTCTGAAATGATTGACTCCAGTTTATGACTAATTTCGCGGATATGCTCCAAGTAAATCTGAAAGAGTAATAGTTAAATGATGTGCAATATCCATCATGTCAGAGGAAACTAAAATCTGCATAATTGTACAGATTTTAGTCGCACAAAGAAAAAAAATTTCAGTTAATAATAAAGAAACAAAATTTATAAAATAGAGTAATTTAAAAACTATAGCATATAAATTTCTTAATTTAAATTACATAATTTTATTAACAAATGTTATTTTACGTTATTTACAACTTTTTTGAAACACTAAACAATTATTTTTAATAGGAGAAAAATTCACAATATTGAGAGATTGTTTTGTATAGAATTTTAAAAGGGGAAGAGAGAATAAGATAAAGCATACTTACTTTAGTTACTTGATCAAATTGCTTGTCTAGCTTTTGCTGTTTCACAGGAATTTTACTTTGGAAATGGTTTTTAACATAAGGAATGAAGTATACAATAAGATTTAAGCAACGAGAAGTTAAGGCTAAAAAAATGTAAATTAAAAAAAATTAGTTTAAATGAGGCAGTTATGAAATAAAAGGTAATGTATTTAATTATTTATCATGGGCAAAAGCACTGAATTTTTTTATATAAATAAAGAAATGCACAGCATTTAGTCAAAGAGAGAAAGAAAATTTATCAACTCATTCAAAGGTGAATTTTAAGGACCTATATCTCAGCAAAGAAAAAAAAAAGAAATTAGGCGAATAACATTAATATTTCATACACATTTCATTATTTTATAAAATATATTTTGACACATTATTATTTATAGGAATAATTACATCATACATATAAAACATTTAAAAGAGAAAACTTAATAAACAGTAAAAACTTGAAAAAATTATATTTATAGCATTAAAGTTTACAAAACTTTTCAAGCATAACAGAGATACTAGTTTCAAAATACATTTAAATAAAAGTGACTAGTAAAATATAATACCTAAATGTTTCGTAGTTATGGTTTTCAGACCAACTAATTGTAAAGCTCCAGCACCTAATACAAGTTGACATGTTCTTGAATTAAATGCCTAGATGAAAAATATTTTTTAATGCTTGTTGATTCATGAGTGATCCTATAATTTCAATAAGTGAATAAATATGCATAAATTTTAAAGCATAGCATATATTAATACATTAAGGAGACACAGTATGATTCAATTGACAAAAATCGGTCAAAATATCAAATCTAATTTTTTTAGCCTAAATTATTCTTTATATACCTTTTCTATAACCTCACAAAATTTAAGAACTCTAAACTTAAAAAACACAGAATTATGATAGCTTTTATGTTTGTTTTTATTCGCATCCCTACGGCAAATCAAAACTTTAAACTTACTTATCTCAGAAAGATAAAATATCTAATTTGTCTTCATTTAATATGCTAAGGCTTTTTTTTCTATTGTGCCTTATGCTTTGAATTTTTTTTTTTACATATTGCTAATAGTACATGTAACAAAAGTTGGTATGAATTTTTGAATCAAAACAATACTTATTTTTTAAAAATAATTGAACTCAGAATTTACACATATTTTAAGCAATTTTCATTAAGCATTCATAAAAAGAAGTATTGTACGAATACCAATCATGTTATAGCGAAACCCATGCCAACCTTTATTATGCATAGTTTGACGTACTTGTAAATAAAATTTCATGCATGCATGTAAATTTTTGTAAGAGGAGTAGCATTATAAAATCACTTCACAAATTTTTTTTTCCTTTAAAAAATTAAATGGCTAGCTTTTTATGAAATTTTGAGCACAAAATCTGTTTTACAAAATATACACATATAGGAGGCAACCAAAATTTCTTTTAAAATCTTCAAATTAAAAACTTTTGAGTAAATTGTACAATGTCCCCTTAAGAATATTTTTATGATAAACTAGATAGCTTGAATAATGATTATCTCCAGGATAACTGACTATTCTATATATCAGGGAGGCCAACTTTTTTGAACAGTAGATCACCTTTTCCTAATTTATCATGTAGTATATTCAATGTATGATTTAAAAACTAGCTTTATAATCAACAATCGAACGGTTGAGCACAATCAACAGACTAGCCACCCCTGTGCTGCATACATGAATTTTTTAAAGGATTAAAAATTATCTTCCTCTTTTTTTTTACTTTGGAAACAATACAATAATAAATTAACATTGTTAGTTTACAGTTTTCTTTTTAAAAAAATGAAAAGGGGAAGGATAACATTGTCTGGTTAAAAATTCACAAGTATGACACAAAACTTCTTCATCACTTTATTAACAGGAAACATAAAACAAAGAGATTTTAAAGCATTAATTAAATATATACATCCTTGAAAAATATATATTAATCTATTAAGAAAACAAAAATGTCAATCAAAATTGTGTTTTTACAAAATATTAGAAAATTCAAGCACAAATTCATTTAGCAAGTGCCTCTTCCTTGTTTGCTACCGTAATGGCTTAAATAATTTTACACAGTACAGCCCCCCCCCCCAAATTTATATATATACCACAGTCATTAATCAAAAATATTTCTGCATGGAGCTTTTTCTATTGATGGAACTAAAAACCATTGATAAATATTAGAAACAACCATCATATTTAAAAGCTTTTTACTTAAAAAAAATTTCCTTGACTCAATTTCATCCCTTTAAAAGAGAATTAATGGTGCAAAAATGTTAAGGTCATTATATTTTATTCAGTTTTAATAAAATGGTTTTCAGTTATAAATATGAAGGAAAAAAATTCATTTGAAAGCATAGCACTTCATTCCTATGTTATCAGGATGAATACATGTACATTTTTATCTGTCTTGTATATTCTATAATAAGATTCTAACCTCTACTCTCATTTTTTTTAAAAAAAGCCAATAATAGATATAAATACATCAAACTAAAATTTTTAATAAAGAAAAGTTTTTTTCATTATCTATTTATAATTAATTTTTTAATTATTTCAGAAATTTTTTTGTTTATTTATTATAGAGATAAGATTACAAGATTAGTACATATTTAACAAATAGTTTATAGTAATTGTTAGTAGCTAACAGATATTCATTACATATAAAAAAGACTGCTCACCCATAATGCAGCTAAATAATTAAAAAAATACAGTTATAATGTTTTTTTAATTATTTTTTAGATTATAAAATTGACGTTTTGCTATGTAAAAGCAATTAATATAGTCTGGGAAAATAATTTAAAATTTTTTCAGAAATTACAACAATATAATTAAAAATATTAGAGTATATATGCATGTACCTTAAGTAACTCCACAACTCGATTAGCAAGATCTGGAGCCAGCATGGGTAATTCTTCAGCACATTGACAATACTCAATTATCATTTTGAAAAGCATTAAAGCAGTTCTGGAGAAAATAAGAAAATAGGTCAAATTAACAACTTTGAAGTAATACAAGCATTTGCGATAATAAGAAATAACTAAAATAAGTTAAAACTAAATTATTTTTGGACTCTGCTAATTAAAAAAAAATTGTTTTCATTTCTCTAAGAAAAAAAATGCTAAAAAAAAGTTTCAGGTGAAAAAATTAGAATAAATGTTGATCAAGGATAACTTTATTTATAAATTGTAAAAAGAAAAAAATTAAAAGAAATAGCTATATTGATTTTCAAAAAGTAACTTTTTATATGACATAATTATTCATTAATATTTACCCACAAACTGCAAAATTTTCCCCATCCACAATCAAATAAGATTGAGGTTTTCTATGACTTTCTTCAGCATTCTTCTTTATAGAAGTAATACAACCTAAAATATATTCATAATAAAATTATTAAATAATATTTTTAAAAAACATATTATAATAAAAAACAATATATTTAATACACTAAATTACAATATAAATTTTTGAAGCATAATTTATAAGGTTATGTTACATACCAGTAGATACAATATTATTAACAAGTTCCTGAAATTCCATAGGTACATCAGCTTGCTTCCATTGTTCATTTTCTAAGATTAATCTGTAAAAAAAATATATAGATTAAGAAATTTAAAAAAATTAAGTTTAATAAGATTTACATTTTGAATTATTCCTAAAATTCTAGCATTAGATACAACATTGAAATGCATTTTATGGATACGAGAACAATTAGAAAAAATATTTTACACATTTAAATTGATAATGTTAATTATTAATATTACTTTGACAAATTACATACACACAAAATTTCTCTATACATTAGATCTTTGATCTCTGCATTAATCACTTTAAAAAAATACCTTCTATAGATTTTTCAAGTATAAAAAATTAGAGTATGTTGTTCCTTTGTTTACTTGGAAATATGTCAAGTACTAAATAAGCAAATTGAATACTGTTTTCTTTTCCTTAAAATATTTTCATTTTTAAAAATACATACATCATCCATCAAACCATAATATTTGAATTTTATAACAAATTATTAATGATGCAAATCATACAAAACATTTCAAAGTAAGCCTTTAATTGTCTTGTGCAATGAAATATAATCCTAAAACAATAACCAATTTAAAAAATTAAACTTACGTTAACTTGACCTTTTTTTCTTCATGAAATCTCATTACAAAACGGCTAACCTAATAAAAAAAATAATTGAAAAAACATTACTCAAAGACTATATATAACTAAGTGAAATGATAATAATCTGAGGAACTTAAAAAGAAATATTTTATCACAAAATCTTTTGAGATTAGCATTTTTTATATAATTGTTCTCCTTCATAATTAAGGCATAAAACTTTAAAACATATAAATTATAAACAAAATGAAGATAAAAACAAATAAATGTTTTCATTTCTTTGAATTTGAACTTAATGAATAAATAATTTTATCTTCTACAAGTACCGAAAATTGACTATTAGTATAAATAATATATTATTAAATAAAAATATATATAAATAAATTTTTATGAATTATTCATTGTTAATAGTGATGTTTAACAAATATCAGAATTGGAAAATACTTGTTATTTGTACATCTGATCATTAAGAAAAATATTATTGAATAACTCCTTGCTAATCTGAAGTAAAGAAAAATTAAGAAAGAGATACAGAAAAGAGCACAATTAAATGATCATAAAAATATGTTTAACAATTAAAAAAGATGCAAATAAGTGTTTAGTTTCAGTTATTCATAAGACACTGATTTGTATACATCATTTATAAATATTTTATCATATTTTTACACATATTTACTTAATATAGTTTTTATAAGCTACGTTCTAACTTATTATTTCTAGGTAATAGAAAATTAGATTAACAATATCCAATCTAGGCAAGAGTTTGAAACATGAAAATTATGAACATTGGTTTTTTTCCCCCAGCTTAAAAATAAAAAATAATCACCTGGCTTTGCAAAGAAAGTCTCAATGATGTGCTCTGTTTTCCAGAAATTTCTTCACTCTGCAGTTGAAATTCTTCTATGCTCTTAGCCAAAATTAAAAATTCAGGCATAGTTAACTTATCTAAAGAACCATCCTGGTTGGAAAAAAAAACATATATATATATATAGAATATATATCATATATATATATATGTAATAAATTAATATTTACTCAAAATTCGAATCCTACTTATTTATAATATCGAATTCATAAAACCAAATACCCTATTTTGAAATGTGTCATTTCATCTCAAATTAACCAAGAATTTATCTGATCGATATATACATATATACAGTAACATACACATACCTCTCTAATGGAGGAGAGCTTTGCTTCTTATAAACAGGTTGAAAAGTATGAGGGTGTGATTAAAAATCTGTTGGTCTATAGCAGATGTTCTCAAACTTTTTTTCCTCATAGACCCCTTGCCACGTTTTTTTAGGGGGGGGGGGGTTACGGTAGACCCCTACTTATCTAATATTGAATTTTTGCAAATTTATCAAATTAAATACTTTTTTGACAGCTGGAATACAGCTACTTATTTTTAAAGGTTTAACTTTCTAACACTAATGAAGTATAGTGTTTAAAACTTAAGAAACACATGCTAATTGTATTAAAATTTTATTATTACATAAAATAACTGTCCAACAAACAAATATTTATAATAGAAGGGATAAATCTGGTGCTTCAATAACAAATTTTCAACATTTGGCATCAATCAAATCAGGTTTAACCCTAAATTTCTTCTGTTAGTATTCTGTCCAGTCTTTAACTTTCTTTTTTTTATTTTGGAGATAAGCAACCATGCTGAAACTCTTCTCATTAGGAAAAAAAATTAAAAACATTTTCACAATACTCCATAATTTGGGATTAAATAACAGGTATGTCTTTTTGAAGCCAAAATTACTGATATCTGTTTCTAAACTTTAAGATCTCCGCTACTGCCTTTCCTGCTCAGTTCCTCTTGTAAAATGGCTTTTTTTATTAAATGAGACCATATGAATTCATTCTTACTGTGGTGATTACCCTATTCTCTCAAAGCATTCTCAAATATTGTTTCAAAATCTGAATATAGGGCATTTAAATGTTGAACGTAGATTAAATTGTCATTTTTCTGGCAGAATGTCTGTGGCCAACTGAGAAAATTCACGACATTCAATATTACACTCTTTAGCTTAATTCTGGCAAGAAATGCTGGTTCTTGTTCTAATAAAATTTATGCTGTCACTTTGTAACTGCAAATTAAACTCATTAAATTTAGTAAGTAAATCTGTTAAATAGGTAAAATCTGGTTTCCATTTGATTAAAATTTCTTTTAAAGTTATAGTCACAATTTGACTATAATGAGAGCCACTATCGTAGACCCCTCTTTAAACCTCATGGACCCCTCCTACCCCAATTACTTTTTTACTGACGTGGACCCTTTGCAAGTCTTTATAGACCCCTGGGAATCTTTATAGACCACTTTGGGAATCACTGGTCTATAGGGGGAGGGTGGTTGAATCCTCAACCCCCCCCTTGTAAATGCCACTGTGTATATATATAGAGAGAGGAAATATAAAGAGTTAGTTTAAAGAATCACTACCTTCCCTCAAAAAATGAGAATCGAGGGGAAAAAAGTTTAATGAAACAAAAAGCATTTTCGGGTTTAGGACTAAATAAATGGTATTTATTAAACTAGTTTGAGTGAGCCAACCTTCTCTCCTTGTGAATTAGAACACCAATATAAAAATAACTAAAAAACAAAAGAGTACAAGAAGTAAAATTCTAAAATAAATAAGTTAAGCAAATAAAATTTAAAATAATATTAGTATTATAGAAATAATGCATAAAAAATTAAATTTAGAAAGGAAAATGAAGAAAATGCAATCAGAAAATGATCATTGACAGTCCAAAAGGTAGATCTTATATACTTGAATATATATGCATATATATATGTCGCTACAGTCTCTGGCCAGTTTAAAAAAACTATTACAAAGGCTAATAAAAAGACAGGTAAGCAAAAATTAGTTCAAATAAAATTACATATATATATATTGTCCCATTTACTGCATTAAAAAATGCGAGCTTCATTGGTTTCATAAAAAAAACATGAAGACAGTATTCAGCTTTAGGACATATTCATAATACAAGAGACTCACTAATGTTATTAGTGATCTCTACTTTAGATTAGTGATATTGCATATCTTTATTTCAAATATGATATCTTTAATAAAAGCCCATATAAAGAAGTCAAGCAAAGTCATCTAGTGAATGATAGAATCAGATAACCTCTTCCAAGCCACAACCCTGAAAATGTTTCAATCAAACAAACACAATGATAATAACCTTGACAATCACTGAATATGTTTTACAAATCTGGTGAAGATATTTCATTCTTTTGCTTTTTAATAAATTTTTGAAATTCCGGAGATTGGCTCGCGCATAAAGAATTTTCTGTATCAAGTTCTCTTGAGAGAGCTTTTCTTACTTTGGTTCTGAACACTGAAAGACATGACATAATCCTTAATTCTTTTAATTTACTTGCTAAAAAGAAATTGCAAATTAAAGGAAATCTTAATTCAAAAAAGTTCCATATCGTTAAATTTTTGTAGTGAAAAGATACAATATTGCATCAGATCCTACCAATTAACTTCCAAAGATTAAATCATGTGATAGTTTAGAATATTCTAGAAGTCTAGTAGAACTGAATATGTTGCAAGCTTTCAGATTGAGAGAAGAGAATGCTTTTGTTAATTCTATATAATCTTCGCTCAAAGGTTTTTGTTACTAACATTAAGCTTTGTGAATGTCTTGTTTCCATGTAAAGTGTTGTTTTGTATCCCAGAAAACCATAATTTGTAATGATTGGATTTGTTGGTGATTTAGATTCTTTACAAATTAATTTTAGTACTTTATATACATTTATTATATAATTTATTTGTAAACAGATAACTTAGATCTTTAAAAATAAATCTTAAAATTGAATAAATCTTAGAAATAGATCTTTAGAAATGATTTTTTTAAAACTGTATCATCTATTCTGAATATTATTTCACACCAGTAATATAGGCAAATAAAGAGGTAAGGTTGGCAGCTTAAAAATATGTTTGATCCAGCAATCTCAGTCATAAGTTTAGCTAATGTGTTACTGTATCTAATTGGCTTAATGGAGCCTTAATGTCTTGCTATTTTCTTATGCTTAGTCTTAAGTTAGAATTTTAGCATATAATTTTAATATATACTATTTGAAAGACAAAATGATTAGAATACTAAATATTAAAATAAATAATTGAAATTTTGGAAGCAATGAGATGGATGTTGCAGTATTTATAAACATCACAGACTGAAGACTACTTTTTGCCATATTATATATACCGGGTGTCCAAAATTAAATTTGAAATTTACGAGCCAAATATACAGCAGAATTTTATCTAGGGGAAAAAACAATGAATATCAAAAACCATCCCTAGGTGGTGTGTATCATAGCTTTATTGAGAACATATAAATAATCTACAAAAATTTACAAAACATGCTTGATATGTTGTCCATTACTGTCAGCTACCATTCGGAAGCAGCAAGCAAGGCGATGTGATACAACCTCAGTGATTATGCCGGATGGTGCTCCGTCACACATCGCCCGTTGTGTGAAACAAGTGCTCCATCGTCATTTCGGTGACGACAGAATCATCAGCCTGCACTTTCCTACAGCTTGACCTCTTAGATCCCCTGACTTGAGTCCTTGTAACTTTTGGCTGTGGGCACTCTTCGCATATAACGGTTTGGTGCAGCTTTACTGCAACCTTTATTGTGGGTCCATTTCTTTTTTCGAAAAGCACAACGCTGCAGGTGTGCTTTTCGTGAGACATGCATCACCGTCACCGGTCAATGATACGCTTCATTATTAGAGCAATCCGTTATTCTGGCTCTTCAGGCAAAGCGATGTGATACAACCACAGTGTTTATGCATGATGGTGTTCCTCCACACATAGCCTGTTGTATGAAACAAGTGCTTTGCGCCATTTCGGTGACGACAGAATCATCACCCGGCATTTTCCTACAGCTTGGCCTCCTAGATCCCCCAACTTGAATCCATGCGACATTTAGCTGTGAGGATACCTCAAGGCCATGGTCTACCATGATCCCATCGCCATTTCTATCTGACCTTATAGAAAGCACAGAATGCCATGTGCATAACATTCCCCAGTTCATTCTGCTTTCAACAGTTGAACATGAGATTTTATGCTTCCAGATAGTAGCAGACAATGGTGGATAGAATATCGAGCATGTTTTGTAAACTTTTGAAGATTATTCATGTTTTCAATAAAGCTATGATATGCCACCTAGGGGTGGTTTTTGAAACTCATTGTATTCCCCCCCCCCTTGATAAAATTCCCCTCACTTCATTCTGCCATTACTCAATTATCATGCAATTCCCCTGAATAGTTTTTGCTACAGACTGCTTGCAAATTTCAAGTTTAATTATGGACACCCGGTATATATAATACGGAACTTTTTCATGAAATAAAATACATTCTTATGGCTATTTTCATAAATCAATTTTTAAATAGTTCAAAAGAACTAAAAAGCCTTCTTTAATAAACTTTAATCGGATAAGCCATTGGAATTAAAACATCATCAATGGTTTAAAAAAATTATACAATATCTTGTAAATTCACTTACTTTAGCCTTTGCAGATAAAATTTTTGCACAGCAATCATGTGCATGATCACATACTGAGCACAAAACTTCTTTCAAATTTGGTTTAATTTTCAAATAGTCCTGTTCAGAAATCATAACTTCTGTTTCCCTGACAAAGAAAAAAAAAAGTTTTACTTAGTGCAAATATTTACAACAAATATTCTAGACCTCTTTAACAATAAATACTCTAAAATTCTCATTTTTAAGATAATAATTTTTTTTTTCTCATTTAAAAGAGAAAAAATAAACTACATAAACAGGAATTTTCATGAAAGGAATAAAAAAAGATCAAGATATTAATCCAGTTTAATGAATAAGGTTTAAAAAAAAACATGCATGTTTTGTACTTTATTCAGAATATTGATTTTTTGTATGGGTAAGGTCAGACTCTCAAATATCTAAAACATGTAAAACAGGCCTAGCTTTGATGATGTAACAAAATAATCAGTTCTATCATAAGCAGTTCCAGATAAAATCCTGTTTTAGTTTACACTTTTAACAAAGGAAAAAATGACACCAAGTGCTAATAGCTCATTTTTCTGCAAAAAGAATTGTTAACAAATAAAGGATTAGATTAAAAATTGGATCCAAACACATAAAATAAGGTATATCAGAAAGTTTAAAATTGTAAAAGAAGCTACAAAATAAGTATTGACCAAAATTTAAAGTGATCTAAAACAAATACCCAGAATTTAATAAAGCTTAAAAATACACCGAAAAAGATATTACAACATAAAAACGAGGTGTGACACAAAAAAAGAGACTTAAAAAAGAGTGGAGTTGACAACAACTGTTTTGATGACATCATCCTACACCCCTCCTCTACCCGTATGGCCAGTTTTAACTTAACTGATCATATCAGTTGGGAGTACTGCGTCATTGAGTGAACACATGCAACTGCATTTTGCTGGAAAAATGTCTAATGTAAAAACTGAATAATGAATCAACACTAAGTTTCTTGTGAAATTTAAGAAATCAGCCACAGAAGCATTTCAAATGTTAACCAAGACTTATGGAGATGAAACTTAGTCTTGTGTCCATGTTTATGAATGGCATAAGTGGTTCTCAAGGGGAAGTGACAGTGTGCAAGATGATGAGCATGCTGGGTGCCCAAGGTCAGTGATTACTGACCAAAATGTTGTTAAAGTCTGTGAAGCGATCCGGGGTGACCAAAGATTAAGTGTTTGTGCAGCTGGTTAACTTAGATAGGAGAGCTGTTCGATGCATTTTTAACAAACAAATTACATATGAGGAAGATTTGTACGAAGATCATTCCAAAAGTTCTGTCCAATGACTAAAACCAATGTCATAAATACATGTGTGTGAACATGTTAGAACACACTGCAAAAGAGCCAAATTTATTGGAATCTGTTATAACATGTAATTAGACATGGATTTTTACCTATGACATAGAAAGTACATGCCAGATGATGCATTAAAAGTCTCCAGGATTTCCAAAACGCAAAAAAAAAAGCACACGTCAAAATCAAAAATATAGGCTATGTTAATTGTCTTCTTCAACATTATTGGAATTGTAATGATTGAGTGGATTCCCAGTGGTCAGACTGTTAATTAACACTACTACATTGAAGTACTAAAAAGACAGTTGTGGAGTGATAGATGGCTGCTGCACCAGGACAATGTAACGGCTAACACAGCCCTATTTGTCAAGCAGTTTCTGACCAGCAAAAACATTACTGTGATGGGGCATCCTCTTTATTCACCTTTCCTGCAACTCTTTTTTATTTCCTAGAGCTAAATTTCTCTTAAAGGGAATCCATTTTACAGTTGAAGAGGTTCAGGAAAAACCGAGAATCTCCTGAAGGGCCTTCCAAAAATCTCGATCTAGAACTGATACCAGTAATGCAGCACCGAATGCAGAAATGTGTGAATGCTGAAGGGGACAACTTTGAAGGAGATAATGTCCCAGAGAATTGATTCTGTAAGCACAAAAATTTATTGGACCAGTCTTGTTTTTGTGTGTGTGTGTGTCACACCTCGTATTGATTGAAGTTAAAAAAAAACAATCTGTAACAGAAGAAATAGATTTAGCTTAGTTCAAACAGATATCATTACCACAAAGGCATAAATTGTAAAATAAATTACAATATTAACATTAGCTTAGGTTAAAAATTATTTAAAACAAATAAAAATTTTACTTAGAATTACAGAAAAAGATAGCAAAAGCTTAATTTTAATCATAAGGTAAGATCCAATTTTGGGTGATCACAACTTAGTGACAAATTTTAAAATGATGCCAAGAGCAAAGGTCTAAAATTTGTAGCAAGTAAAGAGAAAATAAGATGATATCATGTAGGAAAAGAATCAAACAGTTGTAAAGCAAGAAGCAACACTTTGAAAAAAATATAGCAATTCTAAAAAAAGGCTTTGAAAAACACACACACAAAAGAAACGAATAGGTAATTTTGAAGCGGCATTTTTTTCTTCCAGAAAGTACAATGTGATGATCACATGGATAAATTCTCTGAAAATCTAAATGATTCCCACTGGTTGGCACCACACACACTCAGCAAGATAATCTTTGAAATGCCCTTCTAAACAGGCAGTGTGATATTTAAAAAAAGAAACGAGCCTTACAGTAGTCGCATACAATGTGTAACATTTGACATTTTATAGTGGTAAATTCGCAATAGCCACTTAAATCCTGAAAAAAATTAATCGAGTAGATTGGAAATAATTTTCTATAGAATAATTATACCTTTAATGAAAATTTTATTTAATTAACACAAGGAGTAATGCAATTTTTTATCAAAAATAATTATTCTTGTTCAATTTGGGGAAGAGCGGTAATGATAACTTATGATAACTAAAATATGACACATATACCTGTGAGTTCAAAGTATTTAAAAACAGTTGAAAAATAGTGTCAATAACAGTATCACTGTTAGTTGTCGAAAGTTTTCGATTTCATCATTGAAGTTGAGTTCATCATTCAAAAAAGCTATGAGTGGCTCGGCTTCTAGCAAATTTAAGTTAACTTTAAAATCACCACTCAAAATGATGGGAAGCGAATGATAGTTTTTTTTAAAGAGCAGAACCGCCTTCGATATATGGTAAAAGTAAAAAATGCGGGAAATCTTTAATTTTTTGAACCGTTTGATTTGAAGAAATGTATACAACTACCGAAATCCCTGTTTGTCCATTTTCAAATAAGCATTTTGCCACACATATGTCCCCAATATTTTGACTAACAATACCCAGTTCACTTGTTTGACGATAAGTAATATCCATATGAGGAGCCACAACATGTGAGGTGTTCTGTTTGCGATAGATCGCAACACCAGCTGCTCTGTGGCCCGATCGTTTAAATTGTACGCAGCAATCATAAGTCAGGTATCGAAACACGTTTGTCATTATCTAACCACGTCTTTGCCAACATGAGTAACATACAATTTTGTTAAATAATGTCGAAATCTGTTTGGTGAGCCCTCAGACTTTGATAATTGAGCACAAGGATCACAAGTTTATCCTTGGTGAAATCTAATAAGACTTGCTGGTATGTGCAAAGTGGATTTAGAGTCAAGCGTAAACGAAACCGAGTTTTTGAATTAGAATCTTTTGAAATGCAAATTTAACAATATAAAAAAGGCTGGCAGCTTAATGGCTACTAGAGTTGGACCCCACATGGATATATCTTTACAAGATACAGCTAAAGGACTTAGCTTCTTCTCTGGTCCTAAAGCGAGAAAAAAAAGATCCCACGGCCTAGACTAGAGGGGCCGGGGGGGGGGCGAATGAAGGAGAAAAACAGAACTTCACTGTGAGGGTAGCGAAGAGGCAACACTAATTGGTCAAACTAAACAGCGCATGCTTCCCCAACTTCCTGTTACACATTTCCGTCCTTTTTCACAAAATCACTCCTACAAATTTCAGCAACCGAGAGGAAAGATGTTACACATAAAAAAAAATACTTGACTGCCAACCATGTGCCTTTGATGCTATTTGTGTGAACACAGTTTTTAGGGTCTTTAAAAGTCAGACTGCAGATGACTTTTAAATGATCATACCACTCATCAGAGGCAGTCAAATGCAGTCCAATTGTCCAAAATTATAAAGGAGCTCAGCAACACTCATTCCTCAATTACATTAAAAAATACTTCAATGAAATCACAAGCAATTATTCTACAGTAAAGTAAATTCAGGACTCAGACAGAACAACTACTCAATGGATTGTATAAACTCTATTTCTTATACAATACCATGAGGTATTGTATAAGAAATTTCACCCCTGCTGATTTTTCAACTATTTCAAAAACAAACATGTACGATTCCTCCAGACACTCAAATGCCTAACAGGCTTTTCCTCTCCCATACTTTATTTTATGAAACTTACTCTTTTCAATCTCAACAGTCATATATTTTCTATTAATTTGCACACTTTCATTCCCGGCAGTAATCATACAAACCTTACAATAAAACATAAATCAATCAACTGCCAAATATTCTCATTTGTACACAATTAATTTAGAACAAACTCATCCAATAACCTTTAAAATGAAAATCTAGTAATCAGCAAAATTTCACACACACTCAAATGAGTCACACCAAATCGTGCATCATTTCCTATGCTTCTGTTCACATCATGTGAATTACCACAACCTTATATTAGGTCGGAGTTGTTGAATGCTTCAATTAAACTTCTTTTTATTCCCAATCTCATGTAATTTTCTCACTGCAGACATTTGTACTTTCCAACAATCAAGCTTTCTCTCAGACTTCATTCAATTAATACTTTCTGCCTTCTTGCTTCTAAATTATTTTAAGAAAACATCAATCCCTGCAACCAATTTATCATGATAAGCCTTCTGGTACTTACATATATAAATGGTAGTAAAAAAAAAATGGCTTATTGGCTGCCATTATACAGCTAGTATCTTAAATTATATATAACCATATAAACACAAACTTTTTATTTTCTTAATATAGAAGTAAAAAGATAAATAAATAAAATTTGAAATAAGAGAAAGAAATTCATCAAATAATTGTGTCGTACATTAAGTGCAATGTGTGACATCTATGAAAGTTTTCATCAGTATTTATATTGGAGATGTAACCTGCAGCAACTTCCAAAGTATCATCCATTACTTGATACAGTGCCTGTAATAATAAATATTTTATTGGTGAAAATAAACAACCTAATGCCAAAATAAAATTAATTACTTTTAAATTAATTAGTACTACAAAACTGTAGAATGAAAAAAAATAATACAAATTATTTCTCAAGAAATATATATAATTAAAAATTCTTTAGCAAATCAAGACAACAGAATTATATTTTTTCAATTTATTACAGACCCACACTATTCAGTGACAAATAAATGAAGAATGTATGAATAAATTTTTTTATACTGTACATTAGTCAAGATCTCATGATGTTCAAACTAAGTTACGATAAAAATAGGACTATTGCAGTGTGATAAATATGATTAAAAAGAAATAATGCAAACAGTTTTTTTTTAATATTACTTCTGTAATAAAAGTAGTAGAAAGCCATTAATAATGACCTAAAAAGATAAAAATGTTTATAAATCATTAGTTTTACAAATTGTAATTCAGAAACAATACCTAAACTCTTACAAAACAAGTAGCAGAAACACTTTTAAAATGTGGATCACTTTTACACAATTTGCAAGTTTTGAAATATTTTAAATATAAACATATATAAATACAATTTAATTAGATTAATTAAATTTCAAAAAAATTAACCTGAATCCTTTGCAGAAGAAAATGAAGATTTTTCATAATTAATTGAAGCAGTTCTATCCATTTATGGAAAGTAAGAGATCGTAGCTGCTCAGCAAGGCTGCAAAAATATAAAATATATTTTTTAAATTAAAAAAAAATGGAAATTTATTTCAAATACTCACAAAAACACTATTTTTTATGCTTAGACTAATTTTTATTTTACTAACCTTTTTGCCTCTGAAGTTTTTATAAATCTTTTTTTATGCTTACATTATATATTTAAATTTCATTTATTATTTTTTGCTTTAATAAAAGTAAAATAAAGTTCTATAATTTTTTTTTTACATCAAAAGATGAATCAAAAGAACCAACACTTGAAATTAAATAAAATGTATGAATCTAATAAATAAAACTATATTTAAAATTTATACATGCAGCTAAAAGATATTACACAGAATCATATTTCATTACTTGCCAGTGTTGCTTTCCAAATCATAATCATCTGTCTGAGAAATTACTTCTATAGCAGTCTGGGAAGGAAAAAAAAAATTACATAAGTCCTCATCTAATTAATTTAAATTTAGAAATTGTATTAACAGTTCTGATCAACATGATCAAAATTTGCATGATAATTATACTTAGTGGCAATTACAGAAATTTCATACAATACTTCTTGGTTACAGGGAATATATAGAAAACACACCGAATTCTGGCTTATACCTATTGTTAATAGCACAGATAGGTAAAATTGATGAAACTGAATTATAATAAATCTTTTTATCATTGTGTTTGTGTCATAAATTTATCTTACTGGATAATGACATCACTGTTTGTGTAGGCAACAACAGGAAAATGTAATCACCAAACCATGATTCCTACAACTGATACTGTATATTTCCAAATATAAGCTAATTTATGTATATGCTTAGAATGCATTTTTTTTCCAAAAATTTACCTTAAATTTGAAAGCTGAATTGAAAAAAAAATCTTGTAATTTTCAAACATGTTACCATGAGGTCGAAAATCTTGTCAAATGGTTTAAATATTTTCTGATCAAACTGCTGTAAAGTAAAACACCAGATGTTAATGATAATTTTACTTCTGCAAAACCTATATCTGAAACTAACATATTTTTTCATTCATTTGTTGTTTTATCCATTATCTGTGCTAGCCATACTTTCTGTTCCATTTCTTGCTTGTTTTGAAAATGAGCAGGAAGGGAAATTCATTTCTGGCACATGATCATGTATGAATCCATGAACTATGGTTTATGTCCTGGAGGAAAAATTCGCTGCATAATGAACACATGCATCCAAACATCCCAACAAATGAATGTGAATTTTATGAAATACTTAAAAATTCAAGATTCAGACATTGATTTTGAAGGATTTACAACTGAACTGAACTGAATTCAATGATACAACAGGCCATGAGGGCCAAGGTCTATTGTGCCCATCTCAGTTTACGTGACTTTAAGCACTGGGGTGCATGTGCAGATGTTTCGATCAAGTGGTTAGTCTGATGCGAAAACCCAGAGTTCAGTTCCCAAGCAAGCTTGGTACTCATTTATCGACCCACTGAAGGGATGAAAGGCTGAGTCAACTTTGCCCAGCCAGGGATTTGAAACCCGGACCTGCAGTGTAGAAGTGCGATACACTACCACTTAGCCACTGGGCTTTGAAGGATTTACAAGACTTTTTTCCCTTTTAGAATAAAAGTTCCATACAAAACACTCCAAAATTTAAAAGATTTAAGTCACTAGCGCATGGCTAATGAAAATATCGTAATGGCTAGTCACCTAGCACATAGCGAAAAAATGCCTCCTGTGGATTACAGTTTGTAGACCAGCGTTGTCAAACCCATTTGACACATTTTAGCAGCCATTTCATAACACCTTCGTTTGATTCCACATTGATGGCTGTACCCATAAGTAAAAATTTATCAAGGTCTTAATGTTTAAAAAAGGCAATTAACAGCATCTTAATCCTGGATTTAATAACATAACACTTTTTAGAAAGGGGGTAGAATGATGAACATCCATCCAGTCTCTGGATCATACTGGTAGCATCACGACTTATCCCTTGTAATGATTGTTTTCAAGAACTGCAAATTCTAGTCAAATACATTGATAAAATCTTCAGAGGTTTCCATCCAGTGTTACTTTGTGCCAGCTTGTACAGAACAAATTGTACACAAATAGTATACTTTTGCAAATCTTCGTGAACAATGGTACTAAGACTTATCTTCAATTCTTCTGCTATCATTCTCAGATAGCTGCTGTTCATCTACTTGCATCTATCCCACTTGTTCAATGTTGTCTGGAGTTATGTTTGCTGATTGTTTCCCTGAACCAAAATCATCTTTCAATCCAACTCTAAAGCATTTAAAAACATACTTTATTTGCTGCATATAAAAAATGAAAAACTATTTACATGAGGAAAAAATTCATATTTCTACATTCATTTTTCTCTTTAAAAAAAATTTTTTTTAAAAATATTTTATGTAATCTTTATTGCAACTAGACAAAATTAGTGCCTTTGTTACAGAACTAATTTATGATGGTACAAAACTGATTAATTACCTTCCAAAATAGAATTTTTTCAACTATATGATTTAATTTTTCACAGAATTAGATTAAGAATGGTCTCAGTAACTTCTATTTCAAATTTAATTTGAATCTGATCACTAATTACAGAGATATTTAGGAAAAACTATTAGTGAGTTATGTACTACAACTCTTCTATACAAATTATTCATATTGCCCCTCCCATTTTATAAATTAGAATGAATGCCTTTAAAATGCACAGCAGAACAAGAATTGGTCTAAATATTTCTAGAGTTATTCGAGGAAATTGTATAAAGTTTTGGATTAAAAGACTTCACAATATGGGATATTCAAATATAAAGATTTCAATGTTTCAAAATTAATTTTTTTGTAATTATGTTTTTGTTTTTCATGATATTTTTTTTCAACTTTTGTGTGCTTTCAGAACTGCAAAATTATGCATATGATTACCCAAGCAAAGTCTGAGAAAAGAAATCAGCAGAATTTTCTTTAATTACCTTTGCAAGCTAATTTTAAGATAAAAATCAAATTCCGTACTGAAAAAATTCTGTTCCCGAAAACAAATTTAATAAATTAATTTATAAATATAATTTAGTTTCCCTTTAGGCATTAACAATGAAACACATAATCTTTAGTTGCAATGAGATTTGTAAATGACCCCCCCCCCCCATTCATTCCAGAAAAATAGGTCAATGTAAGTGCATAATATAAAACAGATATTGTAATTTAATTTCATAGCTTTCAGAGAAAGAGATAAGTAGCCAACAAATGCCATCATTACAACGGAACTCAATATGTATATTATCTTAACCTAGCATTCAAATTGTTATGATTTTAATGAAATCACTGTTTTTTACTGTACACATTCTTTAAAACCTTTTTACAAATGTATTTTAAATTTTACATTTTAAATGTCTGTCAATAAATCAAATAGAGAATTAATAAAAATAAAACATGAAATATTCACTTTTCAGAAAAGAATTTTTTAAAAAAACGTACAGTTAGTGATGCTATTTATATTTAAAATCATATGAATAAAAATTATTTTTATGTAAAAGAAAGAAATGAAAATTTCACACAAAGTAAGACTTAATTCAGAAGTTTAAAATATATACCTGTTTCACAGTCGCTGCTATTGTTGTAAAACATTCCTCTTTAAAAGTCTGAATAAAACGATAATGATTTTGCCTCAGCATACCGAATACAATGGCAATCAATTTTTCCTAAAAATGTTAAAAACAGATAAATTTAAAAGAAAAATAATGCACAAATCATATACTATGTAATTTTTTATTTGAATATGAAATAAATTTAAAACATAATATTAACTAAACATTTAAAAAAAATTTCTATTAGAACTTTTATTCTTAAAGTATCAACAAAAAATGTCCCCCTCCCCATTAATCGCATACAAAAATAAAATAAAACCGTAATATAAATATTATGGTACAAAACAGAGAAGAAAAAGTCTAAATATAATAAGTATTTTTGAATTACATAACTGAATTTTCTATAAAAGCTTTATCCATAAATAAACTGCAATGAATCATTCAAAGAGGTAGGAAAGAAAAAGTTTTCAATATCCATATTTGAAATTCTTAAAATTTAAATCTAGTACTTTTGTTTAAAAATAACAAAATTTCATAAGAATGGTTCTTTATTTTATTACAAATACAATCACAATAACTCAAAAATAAATACATTTCACAACACATTTATTAATAGTTCCACATTTTTAGTTCTTTAATCATTATGAGTTATATGTATTCAAGCAGAATTTAATTTGCATGGTCAATATTCAAAAATAAAATACATCACACAAAATTTGATATAATTAGAACTATTACATCATTAACTCTTCAATAGACGTGATATGACTTATTAATGTAAGGAATACATTTAGTTTATATATATATAAAAGATCCCAGCATTAAAAAAATAAAAAAAAATTTTAAAAAAATTATTCAAAGTTAAAAAAAATTGAAAAATTAATACAATAGTTGCAGAAGAGAACAAGAGAGTACAAGCATGTATGACAAAGTATCTCATTTTTGTTTAAAAAAATATTTACCCATAGACTTTTAATGAAAACAAATAATCTTTAAGTAAAAATATATTTAAAAGGGGGGAAAATGACATTAATTTATAAATTATTCAGAATAACAATTTAATTACCTCTTCCATAACAAGGTGCTCAGTATGGGGTCGATTCAAATCAGCAGTAATATAACGAACAAAGTCAGTTACCATCATTTTTCCTATAACTTTCTCCATTTCAGCAAGCTGTGAACCAAGATGTCTGTTGAATAAATAAAACAAAAAACATAAATTATTTATTAGGACAAAACTATTTTGAGATTTTATTTTTATAAAAATTAATAGTTTATCCAAATTAAAATATAAACATTATTAAAATTATTCATGATATAAATTACATGCTTACAATAACTTTATCTTTTCAGTGTAATGCAAACATTTATATGTTATCTGAACAATATATAAGAAAATTCTCCGAATAATACAATTTAATATTTTAAAATAATAAAATAAGATCTTTCACTACTCTAGGAAGAAAACTTTAAGATTTAAACTAGGCAAATCAAATTTAAAAGTAATTAATACCTGAAACTATGAATACCACTTAATTCTTGTGCTAAAACATCTTGAGTTGTGTATATCATATCTAAAGCTCCAACAAAATCTGATGTATTTAGCAGTTTTTGGATAGTTGGTTGTGTCTGATGAACAGTGGATATCAAATTCAACTAAATAAGTGAAGGAAAAAATTGATTTTAGTAAATAATTTAATCCATGCTGATTATATAAAGATCAAAATAAATCATAATTTAACCAGAATTATACCTTAAATCAGAATTAAATTTTTTTAAAAATAAGTAAAGTCTGTACTATTTCACCTTGTTGCATTGAGAGATCACAATTTTATTTTTTAATTGTTACAATAAATTACATATTTATTTAGAATAAATTTTAAAAATGCCTTTATACTAAAAATTAATAACCTCATTCTGTGAAAAATGTTTTAGCACAGGTAAGCTTATGCGAATAAGTTTTTCAGTATCTGAAAGATTCTTATTTAAAATTATTAAATTAACATGATGTCTTGAAGAATTTCTCAAGCAATTATAAGTAAAAAATCTTGTATTACAAAACTAACTGTTTCTAAACACATCATTAAGCCAAAAATTTCCCTGATTATAGTTTTTATAATAAGATGTATTTTAGGAAATTGTAGTTAAGTTATATTATCTAGGAGAAAATAATAAATATTGCACTAGTGATAATAAATGCACATTTTTTGCTATTATATCTTAGACAGCCAAACAAAAATTGTTTAGATCTTCATAGATCCATTTATCATACAAAAATTAGGATCAATAACATGGGTCCAATTTTATACCATTGTCCATATTAAGTACTACTAAAAAGTATCTAAACAAAGCCTTTTTTTTTTTTACAAAACACAATTCAAGGAGAGAAAAAAATGGTTGTGAAATTCATGTCAAATTTTAAAAGGGAAAAAAATGAAATGCTCATATAAATACATTCCTCAAGATAAAACTTTCAAAAGAGTTATAGTTTAAAAATACAATAACGTAAGATTTTACTTTAACTCACTTTCTTGTAAATGTCATTCATATTTTTTTGCCTGCGCTTAAGCCGCATTATTTTCATGGGACCAGTAACCAAAACTTCTTCAATTACATGAATTTTTTCTCTGAAACAGAATGTAACTTTAATATTCAAAATTTAACAATTGATACAAATATTCTTAAAAAAGAATTTTGCAAATAAAAAGTAAATATTTATAAGATTAAAAATATATCTTTGTTACAAAATAAAATTGCTCATGCAAAAATTGAAGCATAATTTTATGGCTGGACTGAAAAAATAAAATGTAAACAAGTTAATAAATATAACAATAAAATTTTTGAAGTAAATGCTAACTTGCCTCAACCCTTTAAAAGATTACTTAACTAAAAAGAAAAAATAAATAAATCATAACATTATGTATACATTGAAGCTATCTTGTAATATATATATATTCTTAACATATAACAACTTAAGTACTTTAAAGAATCAAAACAATTACTTCACATTTGATTAAATTGATACAATTGTTGAAAATATAATTAAATCTAAGAATTATAACTTACCTTAAATCACAAACACATTGAATAACGTCAGTTAACTGATCCATTAAAGCATCATGTGAAGTCATAGCATGAAAAAAAGCTTCAGAACGCAAAGATATTTGTTTTGCTATATGAACTTCAGCAATATCCAAATAATGACTCATCTAAAGAAGGGGAAAAAATATTAAAAGATAAAAAATAACAATTGATGTAACACACACACAAAAATGACTTATTTAAAAAACCCATCTTTAATTATACAAATAAAGTTTAGGAAATATCCATGCAAAACATAGTATTCAAAATGGATTTAAATTCACTTTTTAAACTGAAACAACAATTTGATTTAAAAAAAGATCTAGTTATTACTTCCAGGAAAAAGTTTTTACTAGATAATAATCAAGATAAAGTTTTCTCTCATATTTATTATTTTAATACCCAAGTTTCTACTATGTAACAACCTAATGGAAGTTTGGAAAAGATTTTATCAAAATTATAGCATAAATGATTGATGGTTGTGAAGAAAGAAGCTAGATTTGAATAAGCTAATATACAGAAATATTTTAATAAAACAAAAGATAATGAAGAATATAGATTGTATTTCTAAAAGACAAAATTTACCAATATCTCCCAATGATTAAATTTATCTTTTAAGGCTGTCTTTGCATAATAATAAAGAATAGGATCCCAAATCGGAACATATTTTCAGTTAAATGAGTGTTCCAATATTAATATTATATCCTGACTATAGAAAGCAGCATATTTTGTTATGCTACTCGTTTTTACTCGATTCTATCCAGTTTGTTTTTTTTAGCTGAACTTAGGAAACAAAATGTACTCCATATTTTGTTTCCTATATGATAATGCTAAATGAGTTTTCACTTTACATGTTTAAGTAAAAAATTACCTATTTGTTGAATAGTTTGAAATTTATAAATACATTGCAAACATGAATTATAATTTTGCAGTTTCATGAATATTGAGACATTTTTCTCCATGAAAATATGGTTCATGTTTAGTTCAGATTATTTAACATTTGGTGAAGACAGCCTTAATAATAATACAGCCTATGTACAAATGCTAGAAAAACAATGATGTTTGAAAAAAAGTATATGAAAATTATTACTTCTATTTTTAAAATTAGTGGTTATTAAAAGGCAAAAAGAATGAATACATAACATTAGAGTATGTATCCAATAGAATTATAGGCAATTGCATCTGGAAGGTTGCATAAATGAACCGTTTTCTTAGGTTCATAGGATATTGAATTAATTTTTATGTTGACCAGATTACTTAGTATGGTGTTTGAGATGTTTTTATAAGGCAGCTTTACTTTTGTTTTATTTCTTATGTTGTTAAGAATTTGTGGTTTGGCAGATGTAGTTTTAATTCTTACATGTTTTAATTTTAAGAATAGAACAAAAGCATGATCATTTATTGAAGGTTGTATAAAACATAAATAAAAAAAGCTGTGCAGATATAGCAAAGGTGCTTTTGGATGGAATAACAAATACAACAAGAATTGGTACTGCTGTAATATCAATAAAACATAATACTATACTCAAAATAATCTTAAGCAATAACTAAAGAGCCTACAAAGAGACTTTTTTTTAAATGAAGGCTGAAGACAGAAGAGTATAACTTAGGATTGTGATATATATTGTTTTTAAAGAATGGGATGCAAGCTGAACAAATAATAACAAATGATGAGTTTTATAACTGCAAAGTAGGATAAAATATTCAAAAGAATGAATCGAAAGACATTTTTTATAAATTGCCTGACCTGTATAGCACCTTTTTTACTAAATTTCTAAAGAATGTTTGACTCAATGATATTAAATAGATAAAATTTAGAAGAATGTGATGCAAGTATTCATTGATTTATGGAAAATAATGTAGGAATTTAGTTTTAATGAGAAGAGAATGCTTTGTTTGTACCAGAGATATTGTGTTTAAATTAAGAGATCTGTAGATAGATGTTTTTTGACATTTTACATTCCCAGAAATGCCTTAGTCTCTTTTGTATGATAAGAAATGATCACATAGGAGAGAAATATGTTATCAAATATATATATAAAGCCAGAATTAATTCACAGTATTCAATGCATTTCTAGGCTGCATCAATTATGTTGGTGAAATATGGTTTTTGCCAGTTAACTAAAAAATGTAACCATATGAGAGAAAATATATTAATCTGGAAATTCTGAAAATATCACAAAGCAGAACAGTTTACCAATGTATTGATAACTGCCAAGTTTTTCACATAGCCAGAGGTCACTAAAGATAAATTATAATATCAAGGAGAGGAAATCCACTAACGAAATCAATGCACCCTAGTTACACAGCAATTTCTAATTAGAAATTCTTTATAAGACCTTTAAGAAACCTATCACCAGTTGTTTTTTGGAAACAGGCTCACATCTTTCACTTATCACAATTTGACTAAGAAGAGAAAAAGTAAAAAGGTATCCTCAAGATACCATTTTTCTTCTCAACAAGTTTAATACATGAGGCAGTAAGTTGTGTCAATAAAACATGGAAATCACATAGCACATTACAAATCAGACAAAAATGAAAACTCGAAATAAAGAAAACATTGCCATAAAAGTTTTAAAAAATTTATATTTAATCTAATGAGAAACAGGAGAAAAAATATAGATTGAATATAAATAGTAAAAAAAGGTATATCATTTAATTGATTATTACAAACATACCTAGGATCTAGAAATGACTTCAATAGAAAAAAAAACTAAATGACAAAAAAAAAAAGTTGAGTATAGAAAGATAGCTAGGGCTTTACTAAGGAAGTCGCTTGTTTTTACCAAAGACATTTAACTTCACATGAGAAAAAGTACATAAACTAAGATATCTCAAGAGTTTAAACCCTTTATGCACTGAAAAAAAAAGGATAAAATCTTGATTAAATTGAACAAACATATAATTGTTTCATTATATGTAATAGGATAATTTGTTAATGTGAATGAGAAGGTAAGGTTAATTTTTTATGGATTTACAAACAAAATTTAACATCTTATCAGCAAATATTTATTTTTGTTACGCACGTCTTAAAACTTAAACTGTAAAATTTTTTAAATAGAGCTTTTTTGTGAAATACTGTCACTAGAAAAAATTAAAATCAATACTACACTAACTGTTATTACAATTATAGAAACAGCTGATTGAACTTTTAAATATCTTTCTAAAGGAAATTTTCTAATATTTTTTCCAATACTAGCGTTCTAAAACATACTGTTATACAGAATAGAGCTTCTGACCTTTTCTTGTAGTAATTTAACAGAATTTTTCTGATTAGAATTTTCAGGCCCTTGATTACATAGCTGAGACGAAGGAAGAACTGCATTAAATGTAGAAGGATTTTCCAAACTAAAGTCAGATTGAAGAAATATCTAAAGAAAAAAGAATTGTTAATACTGTTTGAAAAAGTGTATAAATAAAGCAATATTGATTTTTTTAAACATTAACTATAACTTCAGAGGAATGTATGTAGTACTTATATAAAAACAGATACGTAATTAATTTATAAATTCATTTGTTTTCTATTTTACATTATTTACAACTTTTAAACACTTATACATCAATCAAAGTAACGTGTACTAAAATATATGAAATGAAAAATTTCACTCAGTTATACATTTTGAAATAGTATTTTAATCAATATACAAAGAAATAAATCATAAACACAAAAAATTAAGTAAATACATTTAAAAACAGAAGAATGGTAATATATATATATATTGTCTATGTAAAATACAGTATTTTTTTTACATAAATTATAACACAGTTTAAAAGTTTAAATAAAAATTCATTGTGAAGCAAAAACATTAAACAAACTATTCTATTACATTATCAAGTCTGAAGTGCATTTAAAGATAATTAAAAAAAAAAACATTGCAATACAGCAACAGACCTTAAAATTTTACAACAGTCTTGAAACAGGTACAACATCTGAAGACTTAAGAATTCTAGCTATATTTAATATGTAACAGCCTTAATACTCTATTTAGCTTTGAGTAACAAAAAACAGATAATTTGTTGTTTTACCAACATGCTACCAATAATTTATTTCCTTGTTAACTGCCTAATTTTGTTATTTAAATATTTTTAAGTATTGCACTGTATCAATTTGTTTTGCATATGTTCCCCCCCCTCCCTTTTCAATAAATTCATTAAAAATATGAATACATATATATATATTTAATATTTTAAATTTTTGAGAATTTGGATATTTTCAGATTAGCTTACCAAGTTGCAATAGAGAGAGAAGGTTGGTGCCATCAAACTAGTTTAACCTCACTTATCGGTCCTAAGTGCACTTTGATACTTTATAAGTTTTAATCTTATAAATTTTTAATTATGTTTGAAAATGTTGGAATTTTATTATTTTTTATATAATGTTATTGATATTTTGAAATGGGATTTTGTATTCTAGGATTCATATATATTTAAATATATATATATATATATAAAATGCAAGTTTAAAATATTTACATAAATTTAATAGTTACATACTTTGGGTATTTCTTCAATATCAGCAAACTTGGAAACTAAATGAAGAAAAAAATTACTATAAAATAATAGTTACATAAAAAAATAGAAATTACATTTATAAAAATGATTTAATACATACTTCAACCATATTTTTAATTATAAAATTATTTCACCATGTATTTTATAAATATTTTATAGAAAATCAGAGATGTAACAACTCTGCAAGTATACACTTTGTAGATGAAGGACATTTAAATTTTGTGTAAATTTGTATGCAAATTGTACTCTATTGGTTTAATAATTTAGTGTTTCTTCTGATTGCAATTTCTTATTATAAGTATGAAAAATTAACATCTATCACTTTCATCCCCCCCCCAAATTATACATATATTTATTTCTACATTACAAAAAAAAGTAGAAAAACACTTCAAAATTCAGTGCACAATTCACGATATAAGAGGGGGGGGGGGGGTAATTGTAACATTTTTCTTCATAATATATTTAAAAATCCTATTTTTTTATTCTAACTTTTTTCCCCAGCAGAATGTCTAGATAAATACTTTTGAATGACTTTAATTGCCTTTCTACATAAAGTTGCTTCTAATGCAATTTCTAACATTTTACATAAGCCAGACAATCATCGATCCAAAAAGACAGGGCAACCAAATAAATGAAATCTTCATGATGAAAGAAAAGCTGAAACTAATAAACAAAACAGGTGCAATCATTTAAAAGGTCAAAATATAAGCAGGACTAACACATGCCTAAAAGTAAGCTATGTAAACAACATAAAAAGGACTAAAATACCATCTCAAAAATTAAAAAAACACCATCCAAAGTGGTTAAAAACACATATAATTAGAAGATTAAATTGAGCCAATAATCATATGTCATGGACCATTTAATGGAATTCTGTCATATTCTCAGTTGGGAAGATATTGAATTAAGAAGGTCCTGATTAGTCATCAATACTAATGGCATAATCTTAAGAATGACAAAAAATTTTACTCAACTTGACAAATGGAAGGATGAAGTTTGATGGGTGCAGTTAAGCATTATCTATGGAAGAAGAACTAGTGTAATATTTTTAATTGGCAAGCAGAACCATCAAGATTACATACAAGAGTTGGAATCTGAGCTTCTTTTGTATGTGCCATTATTAGGCAAAGACTGCCTATACCAACAAGATGGAGCGCCCCTTTATAGTAAATTAGTCTGTTAAACAATATTTGGGTTTAACCATGGTGAGCCAAAAGCCCTGATAGAAACCTTGTAGAAAATATCTGGACAATGCTTGTTCGATGGAAATCTGGAAAAGGAAAGTTGTACGAATCCATCCTTGAGCTTAAGAATTTTCCCAATCACACTTGAGATAATTTTTGTCTAATTAAAATCCAATCACTATATTATTTGATTCCAAATAGGGTTTTTGAACAAATCAAAGCAAATGGAAAGAAAACTAGTAACTAAATTATCGACATTTCTATAAAAATTGCAGTGTGCTTCTGCTTTTTATTACCCACCTTTTGGTAAAAAAGTTAAAAAAAACTCTTAAAAATTTGTTAAATACTATACAAATTTTCAATTAAATCCTTTTTATGTTCCCATAATTAAAACATGTGCATAAAAAATATTTGAGCAACAATAAAAAACTTTGTTTTTCATTAAAAATGCGATTGTCTTTATTTTGTTACAAAGTGTATTTTACACAGAAAATAAAACAAAGCTTTACAGGTAAGCCGCCTACAACGCGGTACTTGTGCAACGCGTTTCAGATATTGAGTATTTTTTGCCATAACTTTTTTCTGTTAATATCTACACGTCACAAGTGACGTGTAGATATTAACTCCTACAACGCGGCTTTTTTAGGAACGTATCTACCGCATTGTAGGAGGCTTACCTGTATAAGAAAACAAAATATTATTTGTAATTATATATTAATTTTTTAGAATAATTTTCATTATTGGTATACAGTTTAAATTGTTACTTTATAAAAAAAATTAATTCAACATATTTGGAAAAATAAATCATTACTGCACAAAAAAATTAATTACAAAAATTCTGTAAAATAATAAACCAGAGAAAATTTATTTCTAATGTAATTTTGATTCCCTCAAATCTATTTAACCCCTTAACTGCTGCAGACATATATATACACCTTACTCGGCCAGTGCAAAAACTGTTCATAGCACGCATATAAGCCTGTGACTACATGAAGTGAACTGATTAAACCATTAAAATTTCTTTGTTGTCACTTGGCAACACTATTTTTTTGTTCCAATATTTTTTTCCTCTGTGTACAATGTCATGTAGAAATGTGTCACACATGTTTTCTATCATTAACAAGTAGTACTAAAGTTTATTTATTCTTTTATGATTTGTGTGACATTAGCTGTAAACAAATATTTAAACAAGCATTAGAGAAATTCAATGCCCGGCAGTGCAGTATATCACCAGATGCCTTTTTGAAATACAATCCTTTGCATTGTGGTGCTATCAGGAAAACTATTCCCAAGGCTATGGAATGCAATAAATTGACCTTGACAGTACTTGTGGAGGATTTACCCATTTCAGGGGATTTACTTATTAATACTTTTTCTTTCCCCAAATACACTGCATAACTGTGAAAAAAAATATGGCACTAGGGAGCGAATTACATTGGCAATTAAGGGGTTAACAAAACATCATGAGTATGAATATCATTTACACAAACTTGCAGGAAAGAACTAAGTAAAATGCAGTTGTTTCTTAAAATTTCTAAAAGTTATGCCACATATACAATATTGAAACTAAAGAGAACTAAATATTGAAAAACATTTACATCAATACAAATATCAACTACCTTCTTTAAGAAACATTTAGATCTAAATGAATAACAAAGTGGAAATTTAATAAAATAATTGAACATAAAAAAAGCACAAACACACTTAAATGTGCAAGTTAAAAAAAATAATAAATTCACTTAGAGAGAACTAATTTTTTCTAATTAAACTGAGATACCATGCTTTACAAAAGTGTGCATAGTTATTTCTTAGATCAACAAAACTAACTTAGACATGATTTTTGATTTAGTGATGTAATACACAGCAAATAAATTTATTACACACATAGATTTAAATGAAATTCTGCAGTCAATTAGAAGAAAAATAATTAATATATATAAACAAACATCATATTAACATATGTTTTTATTTGATACCAAGAATACCAAACAACCTTTCTTTTTTTATATAAGAATATAAAATATCTTGGAAATTACTATAAATATATAAAGTAAAAAGCATTACTTGATTTTTCAACACCTAAAGGAATAAGCTGCTTGTTTTCTGACTGATTCTTTAAAGATTTTTTTGCATTCCTTCTTATACCCTGTAAAAAATGAAGCAATTATAGTATCATAAAAAGGAGTTAACGAAAATTGAATATTGATATCAGAAATTTTGTATGATCAAGGGTAATAAATTTTCAAAGAAAAGAATCTAAATACTTAAAATTAAAGATCATTGAACAAATAAGATCAAACGAATAAAATTTTTCTACACCCCCCTCCCAACCCATTAGAATACTGAAAAGTTATTCTTTCACCACATAATTAATGTTTTCAAATATTAAGTATATGATATAAAAACATTTGTATTTTTGGTTTAAACCATACCATACATTTTGAACATTACATATTGGTATATTTAACTTGCGTCATTACTGTGTCTCAATGAGTCAATAATAAAATCTTTCTCACCAAACTTTTATTTAACTTTGTATCAAGTTTATTTCCCTTTTACGCAAACTTATCACTACATTAACTGAAACTTTAATCACTAAAATTTGTAAATTTTAATAGATATCAACCTTTTACACACACACACATAAAGAGAATCATGACATAGATACAAACACATACAGAAGTAACTATATTTATAACATAAAAACATTCATAATAAAAAAAGATAGTTATTAATAAACATAGCAACCAAGAAAAGAATCACATAGGATAAAAAGCAAAAATGAAATTAAAAGCAAAACAAAACATGAATTAAAAATGCAATGAAAGAAAGTAAATGAACGTAGCAGAGCATATTTATTTCGGGTGTAAAAAAAACAAACAAGAATCCAAAAAAAAAGTGTTTATATATTAGTGGGCAGTATTTAGGTTGTATTTGCTGTAGCAATCAGGTCAATAAATGGACATCAAATCCAATAACGGAATCAACAAAACTACAATCAGGATTTATTGTTTAATACCCATATCAAAAACTTTAAAAATCAGATTACATTAAATTAAACAGTCAGAAAACATACAGTAAGTAAAACAATTTTATTTACAATATTCCTTTTTATAACTATCATAAGACTACCTGCAAAATGATTAGGAATAGTGACAAAAACCTTCTTGAGTTCTGTGATCATTTCTGAAGCTTTACAATGTTGTTTGGTCCACAAATTTTAAAGCTCTGACAAAATAGTAAAAAATTTATGCAATTATTACCATTAAAAAACCCAAACAAAAAATAACCTAACTAGCAATGTTAAGTTCTGTAGTAATATGCCAAAACAGGAGGGAAAAATCACCAAGACCCTATTGAGCAAAAACAAAAAAATAATTTTTTTTTCATTTTAAGACTAAGATGAGACATTAACAGAAAAGAACAAAAATTTACTAAAAAATAATACAATGAAACTATTATTACATACAGATTTTTAATAATTGAAAGTTACTTACCTTCCTTACATGTTTTAAATATAATTCAAAGTTTTTATAAGAAATATCAGGTAAATATGTTGGAGGCAAATTAGCTGACTCAACAAAACTGTCACTCCAGGTTTTAGTGAATAGATCATATTCACGTTTTGTTCTACGAGGATCATTAAGAACAGCTGGCAGATTTTGTGAGCTATTATAAATTGTCCATTGATATTTATCAACTACAACATTTGGTTGGGAATTGTTTTCTGTAGCAGTAAAAATATGAGCATATTTTTGACGAAGATTTTCCACAAATTTTTCTTCTTGAGAATAATCATCATCAACTACAAACATAAAATTCTTTGTGAGTAATGAAATATATTTAGCACAATAATTTATGCATAGATCTACATATTAAGAGAATAAGAATACATTAATTTATAATAAGCAAAATCCCATTTAAAAACATTACATAGTGATTAATTTTACCATCTAGAATATATTTCATATAATAAATAAGTTACAAGGAATACATTAAAATACTATAATTTATTTCTACAAGACAAGAAAGGAAACTTATTAATTATTAATAAATAGTTTTGTTATAAAATCAAAAACTTTCAAAAGAAAATTGAAAATATATACCATTAACAAATATTTATTATAGTTTTTTTTAAAGTTCTCCTTTTCAATATAAAACACTAAAAGCATGATTAATTCTGTTCACACAAAAATACTTCACATATAGAAGAAACCAATACAATAATCATTATTTTAGCTAACAGATATATGAATTCATAGAGATGATTGCCCCCTCCTAAATGCTACAATAAAGAATGAATAACAAATATTTGCACAAAGCAAATAGAAAAACTAAAACAGTACACAATGAACTTAATTTTAAAACTTCTGTAAACACATTTTGAAACAACCAGAAAAGTTAGTGCAAAACTAATTTTTTAGCATTGATATTAAAATCATTTTAAACATTAATGTATTATAAATCAGTTACATAGAGAACATAACAAATCCTTTAGTCTAACATCTGTCTAAGAACTGGTCTGTATACTTTTGATTACCTTTATTAATTTGTACTTGAAAAAGTAGAAAAGTAAAGAGCGCATTGTACCAAAGAATGTCATACTTTAACATTTAATAGAGAATTACAAAATGTACATAACAAAAATAAAATTCTTTAAAAAACATACAACTAATAGAATTTCCAAAAATAGTAAATAAATTCACAGTTTAAATTTTGTGTAAGACGAATTTTAGATTTTTTGTAGGGCAACATATATTTAATAATAGCACACATATTAGTACGATGCACATACCAGTAAATGTCAATACATGGTGTTTTACAACATGGAATTCATAATCCTGATCGCTTACTCCTTCTAGAGGCAATGAACCACATATATTATTTTTACCGTAACAACACACATAAGATCCTCCTTCCTTTTTACAATGCTTTTGTCGTAAATGCAATCTGAATTCTTGAGCTGTTTTAAAAGTTACTTCAGCACAAAGGTTGCAACGCTTCCATGCTGCTACAGAAGATCTTGATTCTGATGTCATATTTACGAAAAAGGTTTCTTAACATATCCAAGCCTTCCATTCCCATTTAAAACATACATAATTAAAGTAACCACAATTTTGTACACATAGCTAATAATAAAAATTAATTTGAAGAGTGCATCTCAAAACTTTACATTCACACAGTTTGTAACGTATAAACAGCTGACAACGAAAACGAAACTTAAGGCTTGGCATCAGCTGAATTCAGGGCTGGGAACAAGAGCAAATTAAAATAATTCTACGTGTTTATTTACTTACAAGTGTCATTAAAATATAAATTATTTATTGTGACTTTTCAAATAAATTGATGTTTCAAATAGCAGACGATAGAACGAAAAATTATGTGCCCAATTCCGAAAAAGAATGAAAGAATTTGTTACTAATCACAAAAAAATCATACAAGTTATGTTGCTGGTAAGTTATTTTCTTTGTAATTTTTTTTTTTTGTTTTGAAATTCACAGATAGAATGGAAAAAATGCTTATCTTTAATTAGCACAATTTTTATAGATTCATAACTTGTGATATCTTACTTCTTTTGATAAGATTTAAAAGAATTTTACAATGAGAAAAAGGTATTCATATAATATAATTTATTTAAAGAATTAAATAAAACGCTATTGAAATCTATCATGATGGGATACACTATTCATAATATTAAAAATTGAGGAATTTTTAAATGATTTGAAATCTAATTGTAGATATCAACTTTTATTGTATTTTATTTATTTGTGTATTTCAAAACTTTTATTAGACAAACAAAACCTTTTAAAAATAATAAAAAAGTACAGAAGATAAATAAGCAGCTTAAATATAGGCAGGAGTAAGAGATAGATAACATCAGTGATAAATATTAAAACAATTCGTATTTATGTGAAAATATACGAATGTTACATACGAATTTACATACAATGTTAAGAGAGGTATTACGATTTGTATTACCTTTCTTACGCAATACATTCTTTTTGTACAAGCATACAGTGTCTCACATTTGTTTTCTAAAATAAACTTTTTTAATACTTAGTGTGTACAATTTCTTTTTTATACATTTATTTTAATCATAATATTCTATAACATATTTTCAATTCATTTTCTTTGATTAATTCCAATATTTTTTTAAAAAATATATATATTCTATTTTGTGTTTCATTTTAACATCGAAATGTCTCTCAGATGTACTTTCAAATATTCTTACTCTCTACTTTATTTTGCCAAACCATTTTTTTAATAAACTGAATGAGACTTTAGTAGGAAGATTATCGAGAAATATTCGAAATTTCAAGATATTTTAATAAAGATAAACAAAAATTTAGTAGTTTATGCTCCGGATCATTGACTAGGTAAACTTCAATGCACTTAAAAATGTTTTGAGCAATTGTTTCTACGGATTCTTTTAATCAGATCGTCAACAAGCACCAGCAAATTAACGTTTGTGCTCAGAATAATAGAACAAAGATTGTTAAAAATGAATAAGAAAAACTTGAATAAAGGGTATTAAATGCCCAAAAAATGGTAAAAATCAATGCAGAAGATGCTTTAGAAACATTAGAGTCGTTATTGTTTATTGATAAAACTGATGTGAGTGTAATAGAGTCTTAAAATAATTGTGTTTATTAAAATTAAATTAATGAAGAAATCTTTTGTTGTGTATTGAAATCTAAATTTGAAATAATTTTTTGCGAAAACTTTCTGAGCTTTAATTTTTTAATTATTAGGGTTTTCAGTTGGCATGAAAACATTTCTGAAAAGTCGTAGTATAAAAAATTTTCTGATTTTTTTCTTAATATTGAGATTTAATAAAACAATACCATTCCTTAACATATCAAGAATAATTAATAATTATTTTGCGAATTTTATTACTTAATTTTAATTTTTGTACTAAGTTGGACTGTTGCTTTCTACACAGGTTCTTTTAAAAGCAAAATTTTATTATTTAGTGAAAATTACTGCTCAAACTGACGAGTTAGGAAAAACCCGAGGTGGATTTTATTTCAAACTTTGTAAGACATTATGACATGATATTTGTGTGTTAACTATTTCCTCTAAACGAAATCTCAGTAGGCGAACAACCGAAGTCCAATTTATTTCTTCCTAAATTAAATATTTTTAAGAAACTCAAAATGCCCAAATTTCCAAAGATAGTCTATGAATTGTCAACTTAAACTGCCATGTTTCAGTCAGTGAGTCATTCATTGAGGGTGCCTAAATTTTTTTCCATTATATCTGTTGCGTAATTTTAATCTACTCCCTCAGCAAAAACCAAAAAGTTGCCAGTAACAAACTTATTCTTATTGAAAGGGAGCGGAGAATATATTATGAAACCATGCTGGATGTCTGCTTGAATAAAGCTTTTGTTGAAGTAATCATGATTTATTCTGACTCTGAAAGCTGAAGTTTGGAAGAAACTATGAGTTATTTGAATAATGCAAGCAAGGATTTGAATTCGATTATTTTGTAGATAAACTGCACTTTACCAAACACTCGTTTAACACAGTAAAAAAATTTTATTGTATAAAACTTGTTCCAAAATTTTTTCCAAGAAGTTTCTTTCTACTTTTATTTTTGAATTCCTAGATGCCTATTTAATGCATTAATTTCTATTTTAAATCGCTTATTCTAAGTGTTTCGTCACATTTTCCATGTATTTTTTGTTTTAATTAATCCGTATTGTAAAGTGGATGTGACGTAAATTGTGAGGTGAGTGTTTATAAATTTAATGGACTCTGAAATTAGAAATAGATTATGTGATAATTATTTTATTTGAATTATCTGTATATTTGCCTACTTAAATACATTAATTTGGAGATTCTCCACAAGATTTATATACATACTTTTTTTAAAAACTTAATCTAGTGTGACGTTCTTAGTAAAAGGAGAACTAAGAAAACTTTAAAAAATAAGGTAAATTATTGAGTAAATTTTTTAAATCATTAATCTAGTATGCCGTAAAACTTAATTTAGTATGTCGTTCTTAGTATACGGAGAACTAAGAAACCTCTAAAAAATAAGATAAATTATTGAGTAAATTTTTTTAGTCAAAACTTGGATTTTGAGGTTTGACACACGGAAAAAAAGTTTCGTGTGATTTATTTTAAAAATTGCAAAGTTATTAAATGTTTAAGGGAAATGTCGAGTAATTTTCAAAATACTGAGGGGGGGGGAGACTTGGAGGAAGCTGATTTCTTAAGTTACCGGGTATAAAAGAGCAAAGTGCGCATTCTTTAAGGACGAAAGGTCGATTTATTACGACTATGAAGAAAAGAGAAAGAGAAACAGAGTGGAACATTTTCTCCGTGAAAACGTGTCAAAATTGTAAAAGTACATCTATAAATTACTACTCAAGTTAAATACTGAATTATTTATCAGTTGTTTTGAATCATTGTTAGCTTGCTCAAGCTTTTATTATTCATTTGTTATATTTTTTCATTATCTGTTGTTTTAGCTTAACTGCTGAGAATCTTAAAATTATCAAACTCTTTTAATAACATGATCAGTATAGATCATAAAACTAAATTCCATTTTCCTTAAGATTCATAGATTGATTTTAAACATGCAAGAAATTTTCACCATGAATATAGAGCAAGAGAATATACAAATCATTAGTATTTCAGTGCAGATGCACATCATGGGCATTTATAACGTCACCAAGTGCAATATAAATGAAGAATACAATGCCTTTTTGAAGAATTTTTCGTGAAGTTGTTTTGTATGAAAAACTTCAATATGCTTCTAGAAAGAATATCACTGTCATTTGAGCTCGTTTCTGAGTTTGGCCGAGAAAGAATTGCTATTTATTGAGAATGCGGATTGTCTTTCTTCGAATCGTTCACCGATGGATGTAGCAAGCAACAGTGTTGCAAATCTGTACTCATTGGGTGCACGAGGGAACGACTGACCTATGGAACCAATTCCACCGGTCTCGTCACTCCACTATATGTATTGACATGCACACAATGCGTATGGAAGTGATAGATCGCTTTGCCACATCAGGGGCTATATTACAACAAATACAGTAGGCTGTACAGTAATCGATATGCTCTCGTACCATTCGACGTCATTTCTAAAGTGGAATCCCTGAAAGGCCTCTATTGTTATGATAATCATTATTTCAAAAACACAAGCCTTTGCACCAGCAATGTTGCATTGAATGGTAGTCATGGACAACTGAGGGCATGTGGCACTGTTTTGCTGTATAAATCACGCTTCTTTTTGCAACACCACGATTAAAATTTGGACACACTATGGTAAAAAGTTGCTTAATTGTTGCCTTGTGCATTGCAATATTGTTCTGGATTCCTTTATTATAATTTGAGGTAATATTGGATTCGTCTCCCGAATTCCCTAGTATGGATTGCCAGTATAATCTTTAAGGTGTTGGAGCTTGTTGTCCTCCTTTAACTTCAGAGTTTGTTTGTGGCTCAATTAAACAGGCAAATCTTTGAACACTCGGAGTAAACAATGTTTAAGACTTATTTTGCTCTCATCACATTGTATTTCTATCTTGGCATGCCTTCTCTAACGAAATATCGCTCTCCAAACATGAATGATTGATTATTGGAGCCGAGTGGATGACCATACACCACCAGCTGTTTTATCAATTCAACGTTGACAATTTATGAAGTCAATATAGGCTGACATACCTCAACAAGTTATCCAAAGAGCCTCTTTCATTTAATGCCGGGACGTATAGCACTGGCACTGCCAGCCGTAGAGGAAACATTCAATATTGATTTCCTCGTTTTTTTTAGCTCCCAGAAGTCTGTATTTTCAATCCTTTCATGTATTTTTCTGTAAATGAAAACATATGAATTTGACCTTGTAGCTTTTATTCTTCTTGAGCTACATTCTTCTTGGTTTTACATTTTGGATGACCAGAAGGGTAATAGTAAATTTAATGTTCCTTGAATTTTTAAGACTATACTTATAGATTATCTATACTTTTCTACGTTGCTATATATTTTTTCTGTACTTTTCAGAATACACCTAAATGAAAATGGCCGAGGTAGATCATAACGAAACCATCTCTAATTCTGAATCATCAGACGCTATTGATGAAAGAATAACGTATGTTGATGTTTGTGCTAAGCATTTTGATTCAGGTGTTAGAAGTTTAGAGATACCATTACTTCATAAAATATCCGCTAAAAAGGAAATGAAGAGTGGAATAAACGATGCATCTAAGACAATTTCATCAATCAGAGATTCAAATGAAAACTCTAAATTATCAGGGAATGATGAAATGGATAAGTACTCTGAGTTTGAAAAAAATATTTCTTGTAATAATTTAGTCAATGATAGTAATGACGAAATCATCTCTAATTCGGAATCATCAGACCCTATTGATGAAAGAATAACGTATGTTGATATTTGTGCTAAGCATTTTGATTCAGGTGTTAGAAGTCCAGAGATACCATTACTTCATAAAATATTCGCTAAAAAGGAAATAAAGAGTGGAATAAACGATGCATCTAAAACAATTTCATCAATCAGAGATTCAAATGAAAACTCTAAATTATCAGGGAATGATGAAATGGGTAAGTACTCTGAGTTTGAAAAAAATGTTTCTTGTAATAATTTAGTCAATGATAATAATGATAAAAAAATTTTAGATTCTTTCATTACATGTGATTTTACAGTAGATTCTAAAGTTTTAGTAGATGAGAATTTAATTGAAAACTTGATTGATAAATTAAATAAAGATATTCCATGCTCTCAAAGATCTGAGCCCAATTTCAGAAATATTTATGGACATTTTAATAAACAGCAAATTGAAAAAAATGCGGGTATTCGAAATCCTGTGAAGGATACTAAAACAAATGAAAAAGTAGAGGAACATTACAATATTAATCCATCGGATAATAGTTGTGATATAGTCGCACCAAATGATGCAATTGTGAAAGAATATTCTCAACATTCTTTACGTCACTCTACTGCTTGTTCAGAAGACAATTTTGATTGTTCGCAATCATTATTTTTAAGCCCCCCATCACAAACAGTGTTATCTGAGAATGCTTACGATAGCATCTTCACTCAAAATACTCAAAGTTTGTTTCCTTCTGGTTCAAATGGCAATTTAAAGAACATTTCGCATTCTCAAGAACTATTTAAAACACCATTAGCACTTTCTAAAGACAGAAAAGAAGAAACTAACTTTTTAAATGTAGAAAGTAGACATATTATTGATACATCTTTTGAAGAATCTAAAAATAATATTAGTAAATTTCGTGCAAATGAAAATGATTTCGCCGTTTGTGAAGATCAAAATGAGATAGCCAAGAAAAATGATATAAGCCATGGCATATCAGCCGATAAACAGATCTTCACACCTGTTAGCTGTTCTGAATTAATATTATCAGATGCTTCAACTGTAACGAACTGTTCGAATGAAAAAATATCCAATGATTCTTCAAAAGAAGAAAGAAAGCGAGCTTGTATAAATGGAAGTAACGATACTTGTCAAATTAATAACCAGATTGAACCAGATGCTTTTTCTGAATTAAATTCAGAAACATATAAAAAACATCAAGCTAATTTCAACCATGTACATCAAAGCGATAAACCTAATTCTTCCGGTATCGATCAAAATGATACTTTCATCGAGCATCTTGAGATGAATTCATCCTCACCTTCGTTACTCGAAAAATTAAACAAAGATCAGAAAACTGACAATGTGGACATAAATACAGAGGTGAATGATCTAAAATTGGAATGCCGTTCGAGTAAATTTGATTACGTTAAAAATATTAGAATAAATAGAAGTCCAATGTTGAAAGCTGATCTTAAAAATAAAATTGAAATTTCGACAGAATTTTTAGATACAAGGTCAAATGAGGCAACTGATATCAATATGGATGATATTGGCATCAATGACAGCTGCGATAACTTGCAAAGTAATAAAGAAGATAACATCAAAAAATTTTTCAAATCAAATTCAACGCGTTGTATGACTCGTTTTCAGGCACCGTGGAAGATAACTGATGTAAATGAGCAAAATTATCAAGTTATGAAAAAGCAAGAAAATAATTCCACACTCAAAAATAATATTCAAGTAGATAATGTAAAAATTCAATCCGATTCAAACATTGGTTGTGAAAATATAGAAAAGAAGAAACTAAGTACCTCCGTAAAATTTAATCCAAACTATAGAAAGGAAAACATACAAAATTATGAAAAATACGTTGAGCATGCAACAAAAAACGATTCGCATATAAATCAATCAACAAACAGTGAAACCAATGTTATGGATAATAACACTGAAAAAGAATTATATAAACAAATTATGCCTGTAAATGACATGAAGGAGGAAGAAATGAAGTTAACAGAAAATGGTACGCTACTTTGTGAAGAATATGAAGATACATCTGATGTGAATCATGAAATAATTAAAGTCTCAAATGAAGGTATTAAAAAAAGAAATTTAGATTATCCACATCCTTCACACGAAAGCGAATCTGGGAGATGCTCAAAAAGTCAGATTGATTTTTCTGATACAGAACAAAACGAGAGTTCCAACCAGTCTAACAAAATTTCCTTATCTCAAGATATTTCTGTAGAAGATTATAATGAGAAAAGAAATTCATTACTAAAACGACCTGTATCCAGTTTGAATGAGAATCATAATACGATTGCATTTCGAAAGAGAAAAAGGTATAATACTCGTGCTTACAATCAGTTACCAGAAAAAAATAAAGAAGATTTATTCGATACTTCTAAATTGGACGAAGAATCTCAAACAATTGAAGAGTTTAATTTCAATAGCGATTTTGAGATTTTAGAAGAGCATATGGTCAAAAGAGGTAGAAAAGCCTTAAGAAAGCGAAGAAACAATATTGAGGTTTTAGAAGAGCATATTGTCAAAAGAGGCAGAAAAGCCTTAAGAGAGAGGCGAAAAACTAGTGGAAAGTTGGATGTTGTAACTATATCATTACCAAAAAATAAGAGATGTAAACAAAAGCGTACAGAAATAACTTTTGATCCCAATAATCACACAACCAAGGAAAATAACAGTGCTCTTAAAAAGGAAAAATTTTTGCTAGAAAAAATTGAAACTAAGCTATATAAAATTGCTTCAGTGATAAAAGGTGAACAATTTTCAGCAACAAACAAGAATAATGCTCTAAAATTACTTCAAAAAATGAGTTCTATTTTGTGGAAAACAGAAAAATCTTGTAGTAATGTTAAAGCAAAATATGAGAATGACTCTTCCAATACAATTCTGATTCCTTCAAAATTAAAGTATCTCAGATTTCTTTATGAAAACCTGTTGATTGAAGCAGGAAATTTTTCAAAATTTGGCAAACACAAATTAAATAAGAAAGACTGTTCAGAATTGTTGCATAATTCTTTTCCTAACTACGAAATAAACGAATCTGCATTACCGAAAACAAAACAGAAAAATACTTCATCTATGTTAATAGATTCTAAAAAACTGAATACAGATAACAGCATTCAATCAGAACAAAAAGTTGATAATATTACAAGAGAAAATGTACCAGAATCTGACAATAATTATAAAAAAACTCAATCCAAAACTGAGCACTATCAAGAACTGCAATCTATAAATACAAGTGACTTGAACTATTTAAGTGCCACTTCACGAAATACGGTAATTCGTACTGAAAAAGGAAGAAAAATTATTGAAAAATTAGGGGTTAATTGCAATGATGAATCTGAGACAAAAATATTTCTGGCTCAGTCTCAACAGAAAGACAATCTTTCTGAAATTATATCTTTTAAAAAAATTAGAAGGATGCAGGATGAACAAGTGACCAAAGAAGTATCTTCAGAAGCAATCCATAGTGTAATGCAACATGGTGATGAAAACGAATCTCATTGCGAATCAACTTCCTGTGTGATGATGGAAGTAAATTCTTCAGATGAAACTCAAAGTTTAGCGGACCTAAATAAAAGTCAACAAATACTTTCAACTGAAAAAGAAAATATAGATAAAATTACAAAACCTTTTATGAAAGAATGTTATAACATAATCGGAGAGGAAGTCCTAGAGATTTCAAAATGTACCGAAAGTACATACTCTGAATCTGTATCTTTATTAGAAAATTTGCCTAAAAATAGATATTGGAGAAATAAAAAACATCTGACCATTCCAGTCACAAATGTTATTTGTCAAAATAATATAAATTCCAAATTCCTTCAATCTTCTGAAAATAATTGTTTGCCAAATAATGAGACAAACTTTAATCATGCCATCTCTAAAGGCGACAGCTCAATTATTTCATTAGATTCCTGCGCGTCTAATGAAGTAATTATAAATAAAAAAGCCAGTTTGATGGAAAATGTTCTGCTGAATTCATGTAACAATACAAATAATTTTCAAAAAGGGATAAATGATGAATCTTTATTTGATAAACAATCTGATAGTGCAAAAATTAAATCTATCAAAGAAAAAAGCATCCAGGCCAGCTATTTTACAAATGAAAATACAAATTCTGAAAATAACAATTGCAACTTCATGAATATGAATAATTCTAAGAACTCTGAAATATGTGACGGATTTAAGAAATCTTTAGAAATTATGCAATATAGCAATGTGAATGATATTTCGGATGATTGCATTCCTCCATCAACTGCGTTCAGCAAAAAATTTAGCGATATTAACTCGTTAGACAAGCAGGATTGTACTAAAAATAGAAACATTAAAAAATTTTCTTCTAGCTTTTTAAATATGTGTCCAGATCAGATTTTACATGGAATACCTTCTCAAAACGAATCAGGTTTAAGGAAACAGCAAAAATATTTGCATGGTAATGTTCTTAATCCTACAACATATTTCCCAAGTGATACACTTGATAAATGCTTTGATCTGAACTTGGATAATATTTCAAAAAACTCCCCTATCATTGTAAACAATAATCAGATGCCAGTTATTTACAAAACTAATTCAAAATCCGGTACTGATGTGAAAAAGAAAATTACTTCCAGTCAAACTGCGAAAAGTCGAAAAATTATTTCTTTACTCGAGCTTATTCGATGCAATTTATTGCAACCTGGAAAGAACGTTCTTAGCATACAAATGCCAGAAGGAATCACCCTTGGCTCCCTTGAAAGTACTGGTAGAATCACATCAAATAATAAATCATATAACACTCCCTTTCAATGGTATTGCGATATTCTAAATTTTTGTCAAAAAGCTCAAAAGCCTTCAAAATCTAAATCCTGTTATGATAGAATATATTACCAAGGTCGTACTTTATCATATTTCGCAAATATCTATCATGAGGGTCCGGTAAACTGGAATGCCTCCCAAGAGACTGAAGAATCATCAATAATGTTAGGTTCGAGCACAGGTCTCGAGGTTATGCAGAGGTCAATTGCACCCGAGAGAGATTCACCCGCGAGTCCTGCATCGCCGATATCTGATCCACTTGTTCTAAATCTGTTGAAAATGAAATTGATGCTGATTGGAGACAACGAGGTTGGTCCGATTATTGAAACAGATCAGTGGGACGACATTGATAAGTGGGAATGATGTTGCTGCATAAAAATTTGTTTATTTCTTTAAAAAAAATTTAATTTTTATTTTTGAGTTTTGTGCAAACTTTTTTACTTTTAATTTATAATAAGTTTTGTAATAGTTAAATTTACAACTTTTTGATAATTTTATAAAAGTTTATTTGTATTAAAAATTTAGTTGTGATATACTACTAAACTAATTAAGTACATTTCATTCAAAATAAATAAATTTCTTGTTTATTTTCCTTCCTTTTACTTTTTTAAATTCACTTTTTTACTAGGTATATGTTTAGGAGAGAAACTACACTCGGAAAATTATTTTGGTGTTTCGATATTGTTCTAATTTAGGAAATACAAAATTTTATGAATATGAAACTATAATATTTACAATATCTATTTTCTACATCATTTTTGTAATATATGAATACCAGTATCCAACTTGTGTTCCAGTCCTGAATCTAGACCCGTTGTATAGAAGGGATGATGCTCAATAAACCTGCTGAAACTCAATATCAAATCAATGTACAGAGAGTAGAATACCCTTACGAATATCATCCTAGATTCACTGGGCTTTGAAGTTGGAAGCTCCGTCGCCAATAGCTCTCGTATTATTTTAAGTGCGACATTAGAAAAAAAATCAATCAGACTTTTGAAAAAAAACCTAACATCTTTTATGTTAAAACTGGATGACGTATATCATTTACCTATTATTACATACGAATAAAGTTATTTTTAGCAAAAACACGAAGCAGTATAAAAATAATACCAGTGTGTAAAAAACTGAGCATTTTTCTAAAAAGTTATTGCACGAAATTAAACTTTTCTTTTTCATTTCGGAAGTATAACGTTGCTTATTTGCTCAGTCTCATTTTTCGTATTCTTGAAACAATTATGAATGATGTATAATTTTCTATTATATGTTGCAAAAAAACTTATTTTGATTTGCTACACATTTTTCAAAAATATATTACGACTTATTACAAGCATAGAATTAAATACAAAATTGAGAGTCTCCTAGAAAAACAGTTCAAATTTTTTTTTTATCTCAACACTCTTTCTATTTTAAATTCTGATTGTTAAAATTTAAATCACTAAAATTTTTGTTGTAAAGTTAAAATTGCAAAAATAAGTGAATACACATATTTTTTTTAAGCCAAATGTCATAAGATGGCTAATTTTTGAATGGAAAATAGGAAAAGAGCGAAGTCTAGTGGCAGCGTATCGCGCTTCCGCACCATAGGTCCGAGGTTCCAATCCCGGGCTGGGCAAGGTCAACTCAGCCGATCATCCCTTCAGTGGGTCGATAAATGAGTACCAAGTTTGCTAGAGAGCTAAACACTGGGCGGTTCGCGTCAGATTGACCACCTGACCGGAACATCTGCTCATGCACCTCAGTGCCCAAGGTCAAGTAAACTGATATATGTACAGTAGGCCTTGGTCCTCACGGGCTGTCGCGCAAATGAGTTTAGTTTAAATGAAAAGAGCTATTCATATGAGTGTTAATACTCATACTTAATAAAAGTACTTAAAGATAAACATTAATATATGAAACAAAATTTGTGGTTTGACTTGATATTGAATTGTTAAAGAAAAAATTCAAAATAACACGAAGGATTTTAGTTTTAAAAAAAATTATATAAGAATAAAATTTTTTTTTAAACTTAAAATTATTCAAAAAAATTTCAATTTTAAATCCTTAGCTTTTTTTTTAATAAAAATCTTTGCAAAGTGGCAAACTATTTAATTTTTTAAATTTAATAAAATATCAATTGCAGTTATGGATAAAAGTAAATACTTTATTATGTAAGTTATATATTTTCTTAAGGCAATTCTTTAAGTTGGGCTTTCGTGAATAAAAGTCATTAATATTACTTTCAAGTTTTAAATGTAAATATATATATATATATGACTTCAAGACATATTTTAATATTATGTTGCGGTAGCCCCTTTCCCTCTAACATAAGCAAGTGATATTAATAAATTGATTATTTGGCGTCGAACTGAGAAACAACTCGAAAGCTATTGGCGACGGACTTCGTAATTTAACCTCGGTTAAGTGACAAGAATATCACTTGAGGTGACCCTCTACTCGTTAAACTTCCATACCATACCACACGAACTTTGAGCCTCGATAGGTTTAACGTGCTGCAATCCCTTTAATCGACGAATCCTTAGTGGTAGTTATTCCCCACTATTCGAGTGCAACAACATCGGTCGTGAGTTCAAGACCATGACCACACTCACAAAACAAGTTGTGACAAGTTTTGGTCTCAGTAGAAGCAATTGACTAAATTTTTCATAGTTTAACTTGTTACAGAGTTCGACAATCGTGGCTCACTAGCCGCATGAGTTTTGCGGCTTTTTAGAATTCTGCCTGTATGTATTAGATAAAAAAAAAAAAAAACTGTGTCTTCTAAAAATCAATGTTTTCCTTTCTCCTTCCCAATTACTATTGAAAAAATTTAATCGTTAGACTTAAACCAGTATAAACTTTAATGTCTAACCATTAGACTGGTTTAAGGTAGACTTTTGTAATATGTTATTTTCCATTAACAAAGTTTGTTGAGAATATTAGAAGTAATATGAAAGTTAGTTTATATGAAAATGATATAGGTTACATATTCAGTTAATAAGTTTTCCAATCCTTATACGCAAGAACAACCAAAGTAAATTTTACTTATTAGGATAAATATGAAATCACAAAATATTGCAGTTACGTTGTTATTGGTTTGGAAATTTTTTCACGAAAATTGAAAGTTTAAGAACTTTATGATATTTTGACATGACAGTTCTTCCACTGAGCCACAGAAATAAAAATATCTCAAATATAGTTTTTAGGTTTTCAAGGAATGGAGTTTTACTGAGTGTAAATTTTATTTAAATAACATAAAAATATTACTTGAAGCACAACAGTCTGGATCATGACTACTACAGGACGGTTTTCCTCTTTGCCCTGTTCACTCATATGCACATCAATGGCTCAACAATCTTATTTTGTTGACAACTTGGCTCTTCTCCCTTAAAAGTCTGCCGATCCCTTACTTATTGATTTTAAAATGTAAAAAAAGCATTACAATATTTCAGAATCTAGAAGAAGACTCCGATAATGATTAATTGGAAAAATGTCAAATTTTTGTAAAGGAATCGTTAAATAATAAAAGATCTTAAGTCCAATTGTGTATAAAATTATCTAATACTTGAAACATGAATAACATACAATCATCCTTACACCTTTTAATTTGAGTTATTATTTGAAATTTAAAAATGAAAATAAAACTCAATTTAAAGCTTAAATAACGATGAATCGGTTTACACATATTTCATAAAATCTCGTCACCTTTCCCTTTTTTTTCAGTTTATGTTTCACTCGCAGAATAATTCCGAAAAAGGCTCCGTGATAAATGCAATTTAATAACAAGCTCTCTCGGTGCGTTTGAATCGGTGACTCCTACTCTATATCTTACTTGCACGTGAGAAATGGAAAGTGAGCATAATGAGAAATCAATTGTGTGCGTTTTGAAAAATGCACAAAAAGTATCAGTGAGTGATCTTCTGGTTAGAGAGGTCACGTCAATCGCTCAAAGTGTGTCACCTACTTCTTCGCAGTCGTGAGGACTTTTTTCATAGCCGTTGATAGGTACAGGGCAACAGCGACATCGAACGATATTAATCATTCATTTTGGAGATGAAGCGCTTCGTCCACACCCAATACATTTACGAAGGATATCTAATATTTGTGTCAGTGAAGATTAACAGAGCTAATGATTAGTTAAGCAAACCGAATGTCATCATTACTCAGTATGGCATTTTGCCGATATATTTTCTCCTCTAGTCGTAAAAACGTGTAGTGTTAACTATAGAGGTAATTGTTATTGTGTTACACAAATACATATAGTAAAAAAGTGTTAAGAATAAGGTAAAAAGCAGTAAACGCGATGAATAAGCAAATATATCTATTGAATTTTTAGTGATTGATATTGCTCACTAAAACAGTAAATATCACTTATTCCAACGTCATTTGAATAAAGATAACTAAAAAAAAACATTTAAAAGAATTGTTTTCAAATTGAATTGAAAATAAAGTAGAAGTCCAAGTATTAATTCATACGAATTATTTAGTTTAGAGATAATATACATAGCATTAATTAAAAACGGTGAGAATAATTGCTGTATGAGAGCATTATGAATTAGATGTATACCGTTTTCAAATAAAGCAAATTACAATACAGTGCGTTTTACGCGAAAACGCTAAAACGAAATATTGGTTAACGCGAAATAATACAACGGTCCTGACAAACTGCTATGTATTTACATGCGTTTTTTTTTCTCTTAACACGAAACGAAAAGATTTTCCTTTTGGGAATGAACAAAATACAGAAAACACCAGCCCCTCAGGCGAGATTTAAGAGGAGTTGGGAAAAAGTTGAAGTGGTTTCACATGTTTCATAGAAAGGAGGCTTTGGATTTGAAATAGCCTGTAACACGAGCTAGTTTTATTTACCTAAGCTACTTTTTCACACCCTCCACCCCAACAAACACCATACAAAAACATCTAATCTCTCATCAGCTGGCTTTGGAATTCAGTGACGAGTACATTGCAGTGCAAATAAAAATAACTGAGTTTGGATCACGTTTTATTTCCTGTTTTAGAAGAATTTTCTAACGAGTAAAGTGGCAAAGAGCTCAAGGGGAAGAGCAAACTGATGGAGATTCTTAAGGTAGTTGATGAAAAACAGAAGATGAAAACGGAAATCTTTTGGTAACTCTACATTATCAACAATAATTTTAAAAAGTGAGCAAATTACGGAAATATTTGAACATATCTATGTAAACAAAAATATACTCTAATAAACTTAGTTCTGTTGAACATATGTTTTTTTAATAATATCTTTTAACACGAAATTCTTTTAACAAAAGAAAAAAAATTAAGTTTCCTCTGTTTTCTGTTAAATGATTTTCGCTGTAGTTTTAAGAGCTCCTGTATGCAAAAACTACGTGTTTAAGAAAATAATTGTCTTCTTTTTGAGTAAAGAATTGTGCTTTTTTGTAGTATAATTCCTTTAATTTCTTTTTGAAAACTACCCAAATAACTTAATAAAAATTGTATCTAATAAGCAAGTGTGGAATTTCACCCAGCGCTATCAAAACTAGTGTTAGTCTGTATGACAATTAATCGATTATGAATTTCATCATCCATTAGTAGTAAACTAGTTTACTCTTCTGATGTTTAGCTTTTCAACAAGAATATAGTTATGTATGTCCCTTAAAATTCTTTTGTGAATTAACTATAGGAAAATTTTAAGCAGCATAAAGCAGAATAAGTTATTTCAGGCACTATCAATACTACCGTATGGCAATTCACTGAATATGAATTTCATCATCCCTTAGCATTAAATTGGTTCGTTTTTGATGCTCGATTTTTCTACAAGATTAAAGTCATACTTATAAAGTTTACGATAGAATATAAAAAACCCATTAAAATTGAAGTTATGAAAAAATAAGACCGATTCATTGGAATGTCAAAAGTTTTGAGCATTTTTTCCCTTATGTAGCTCAAAAAGATAAAATTTATTCGAAGACCGTGAGACAAAAATTAGGGTCAAATAGTTCATTTAATAATCTATGAAATTTTCCATTGTTTTCACTTCTTGTTTTTATTTTCTTTAATATATTTATATTAGTTGAAATATCAGACTCTCCGTGGATATTGAATATTTCTTATTTCTTGTATTATGTGTGTATTCTGTGATTAAAAACATAAATTCCAAAATGTGAAGTCTTAATCAAGTCTATTCATTTTTTCTCCAAAACGTAAATACAGCAATAAGAAATATAGAGCTAATATAATGTTTCATATATATAACTTTCATTTATCTTTACAGTTAATTATTGTGTAGCAACATTCAATTAATAGTAATAAAATATATAGCGAATAATAATATTTTAACAGAAATGTTTACCAAAAAGTTATTCATAAGTATAAATCATTTGTTAATTAATAATATTGATCATACACACGTAAATAATTGAATAATTCACAATTAAAAATGCATTACAAAAATAAAAATAGAGATTTAATTAATTTAAAAAAATTTTTTAACATGCAATCAAATTAAAATATTTGATTAAATTCAATATAAAATTTACTCAATATGAAAAATATCCCCACATTTCAACGAAAAGATTTGAAACGGAGTACATTTTGTGCTCTTCTAAAGCGTTATTATTTAAGGATTACATGAAGGAAAATGATTAATAAAATAAACAAAATTGCGAACAATGTAAATGTACTGCTAAGTCAAAAATATTTTTTCAAAAGATGACAAGGAAGTAAATAAGGAAAAATTAGCTTTTAAGTCTCGAGATAAAAAATTATACGTAATTTCCTTATTTTTTGCAAATAAATTAAAGTCCTATGTGTTGATTGGTAAAAGTAAACTTATTTCTTATAGAATCATCACATAAATCCAAAATGAATAGGAAGGTATACTTATTTATTTTTAGTCATTTTTCATTTCTTCTATTAGTTCCCACTCTCCCTCTATATATTGTTCAAATTTTCAATCGTTAATAAAATACTTTTTATTCACATCACTCAAGTTCAAATACATTTTTTCAAACTTGTAGTGGAGGACACCTGATGATAATACAGTTTTTTAGAGTATTAATTCAAGAATTAAATTTGAGTAATTAATTTCAGTTTTTTATATGGGAGGACAAAATTTCTCTTATGTAAGCTATTTAGCAGGACACAAATTTAGGATTAAATACCATGACGGGGAAGCGTGTAGATCGCTGGAAAAAATTTCTTTTTCATTCTGAGTTCTAGTCTGAGGAAAAAATAAATAAATAGAAACTAACGAAAATAATAGTTCAACACCATATATAGAAAGAAAAATGGAAAATTGCAAGAAAATATTCGTTTTTTATTTTGCCACTTAATATTGTGATTTTGTCATATGTATATATGTATTTTTATTAATTGTAACTATTTAATAAAAAGTAACTAAAATAAAATTTTTCTTTGTTGACCTAAGTAGGAATTGACTTAAGAAAACATTTCTTTATATCATGTTGAAAATTGAATTCACTGCTGGCGAAAGAAGAAGGTACATACAATACACACATTCTTTGTTTTACCTATTGCATTATTGTCAAGTATCTTTATTAAAATATGAATGTAGACATTGAAACAATTATTAATTAATTAATTAATTCTATGAGTATTTATCAATAGTTAAAAATTATGAGACTTTTATTTATTTATTTATTTAAAAAAAACACCTATTGAAATACACAAGTATAGTGGGATGCAAGATTTTGTCGAAAGCCGATGTGAAATAGACTCTAAAAGAGCAATATTCGAGTAAAAAGTTAAGATTTATCCCTTAACATATGAAACTTTATAAACAAAAGTGTATAATCCTTCAGGTTTCTAAATATTTGAAAGTTAAAATCTTTCTGAACCATTTTACAATACTCCCCAATTTTTTAAAACTTATTTAATAAATACACTGATAAAAAATTTTAATATTTTTTGCCCAGTTTACTAATTTTTCGTAAAAACTAAATTTATTATTTAAAAAAATGTTGCATTTATTTTTATAGAATGAAAATTCTATTATTTTAAGTATGCCATGAACTTTTCAATTCAACCTCTTTACATATTGATTTTTTTTCACAGAATGTAAAATGTCTCATCACTTTTGGGTGACAGTTCATAATATATACAAAATATATGCATTTGGGTCATCTATAAACCATTCCGAAAAAATTTCTAAATATAGAAATTTTGATGCTGCTGAAATAAAATGCAATAATAAAATACATTGACAAATTAATGCAATCTTTATCATAAATAAAGTAAAAATTCTTTTCTTTTTTAAAATTTAATGCCAGAGAAATTTTACTTAAAAAGAAAGGACATTCCCTAAAAGAATATCTTTTGTGTTTACGCCTAAAATAATTTAAGTTTTCACTGTCACTTTCACCTATTGTTTTGAGACTCTCTTGATACCTCTATCTGTTCTTTTAGAAATATTTATAGACAGTCACATTTTTAGTTGCTCAAAGTATCGTAAGCCATGGAATCCAAAACATTTCACAGTACTATTAGCATTTGAGATAAAAATATAAAATACATCTTGATTTGTGAGACAAAAAGGAAGAGGGGTGTTATATATATATATATATATATATATAATGAATACATTTTTTTGAAGGATGAGTTAAATAACACTTTTAATATTTGAACAAAAGAGATGGTTAGTTGAAAAGGAATTGATGATTTAGTGTTATATTAGCATAGCATCGCACTATAAAGTTGCACGGGGGCTTTTGGTGACGGAACCATTGTCAAGTGGCGAGGACGACACCTGAGCTGGCACTCCTATCTTAACTTGCACACCACACCAACGAAAGGATGTTTGAGCCTGAATGAATTTTTAACTTGCAGTGGCTCCCTCTAAACGGCGGGTCTTCAGCGGCACTGGGCTCGAACTCATTATACGCCAGCCACGCGGTAGCCTAGTGACCTTGACTACTAGGCTATCACAGCCAAAAAAAATTTAACGGTGTTCAAAATTAAGAACATTTTTAGATTTGGTCAATTATCTCTAGAACTACTGGACGGATTTTAATAAACTTTGTTATGCATATAGGTCTCATATAAAGCAAAAAATAATCATCCATCAGTTAAAATACACAAGATCGAGCGTAATACTCATCGAAGTTGATAGGTATGAATCAGCAGAGTAGGTAGCGGTTCCCTGATTCTCCTAATATATGGAGAGAATCAGGGACCCACTACCTGCTCTCCAGTGTCTGATAAATAAAACCATTGCAATAGCGGAGGCTTGATGGTTTGGGCAGGCATCACGTTAGACGGCTGCACACACCACTATGTCTTTGCAAGAAGCACTATGACTGCTGTGAGGTATAGAGATGAGGTTCTGGAGCCCCATGTTCACCTATTGACGGGTGCAATTAGCACTGTTTAAATTTAAATGGATGACAACGTGAGGCACACAGGGCTCATCTGGTTCCATGAATTTCTGGAAAGTGAGGATATTCGCCGAATGGATTGGCCAGTTAGATCTCCAGACCTCATCCGTATACAATGTCTGCGATGCTCTGGAGAGGGCAATTGCAAATCGCAACTCCCAGAGAATCATCCAAGGGTTGAAAACAGAGCTGCTGAATGTGTAGGATTAACGGCCATAGGAACTCATAAATTCCCTTATTTCCTGTATAAAATCACGGCGTGAGGCCTGTTTATCTGAAAGAGGGGACCATACCCGTTATTAACTAAGTTTTTTGTTATATTCTGCAACTGCGGTTTCATACCTTCCGACTTTGTTTAGAATACGCTGTATCACGAGCGTGCATTTTAACTGTTGAATTATTATTTTTGCATTATATCATCCCTATATATATACATACCAAACTCTATTAAAAGCGGTCCATAGTTCTGGAGATAATCGACAAAATATAAAAATTCCCTTTATTTTGAATACCAGTGTACAACTGATAAATAGTCAATAATTTATTTGGTAAAATAGGGGTGTAGCCACTATTATAAATTTTCTTAAATACATATTTTTATTCAGCGTGTTCTAGTATTATATTTCAGTTTGGTATCCAATGTGCATATTTCTACACACATAACTCTATGCTACTATAATATATACTTTGCTGAAGAAAAAGGTAATATTGAGAAACTCCGTTAAAATTTCATCATTTCGGAGAGTAAAGCCCCCCAAAACTTTTCCGTTTCACAGAATTCATTTCTAAAGTTTTGTCAAAATTTCGATGAATAGAATTTTTTAAATGTTTTAGTTAGTATATAGGTATAGTATACAAGAAATAACTTGACTATTTAAAAAAATCAATAAATAGACATTTTTCAACCTATGTATGTCCAGAAATAACATTTTGACTACATTATATAGCTGTTCATGCAATTTTTTGAGATCTGTTTATTATTAAAAGTAATGATAAACTTGATATTTTTCTTTTTTTAACAGTTTCCATATAAATACTACAATAACCATTTGCTTTTTTTTTGTAGAATGGAAATTAAATTAAATTAAATTTATTCGAGAAATTAAATTATTAGAATGCGTTATCCTACTACTACTCAATAAGATCTATTTTCTTATAAAAACTATTGCCCTGCGTTTTTAAAATAGCATATTAAAATTTAGTGGCGCACACAGGTATTTTTCAAAGGGTGGGGGTCCAGGGTCGAAAGCCTACAATTCTCGTATCATGTTCCAATGCGCAGCCCAACATATTCTTTTGATTCTGTCGATTTCGGGAACAAAAAACAGTAAAAAATTAATTATTGAATAAATAGTTAGCATTCATGACAAAAACTAATTAATAAGAACAAGTACTTAATTAAAGTTACGTACTATATACAGTTGTCTCCGAAAGTCTGAGCACAGGCGCGGATCATCTTTCATATTCATGCAAAGATCTCTAATTAAATGAAGTATTTCTGAATCAATACTATTTTCTATTGATTCATCTAACGTCGTTAATTCAAACAGTATAAGCAACAATCACCTGAATATTACATAAAATAATACAAATATTTATAACTTGAGAACGACACAAATCGTGTGCGCCAAAAGTCTGCGTACACTGGAAAAAACCCCTTATAATAGTGGATTGTAACTAAAAGTTAATACTTTTTTAGCTATTCCGTTCTTTCTTTAGCTCTCTCATCTTATTTGGCAGGGATTTAACTAGCTTAGTTGTCTTATCTGTGGAAATTTTGTTCCTTTCTTTTACTATGACAGATTTGAGCATTTCCTTGGATGTTATTACGTTTCCCCTGATTATTCACTCGAGAAAATCCCACAAATGCTGTATTGTGCTTAGGTCTGGGGACTAGGATGGCTTACTAGATAGGTTTGGGACATGTCGGACCAGCCACGGTTTCACAATGACTTCACAATGGGAGCCATTTGCTCGGTACCTATGTGCCACTGAAAGTAAAAATCACCACTCACCGCAAGTTTCTCGGCACTAGCTCTGATATTTTACTTCAATAAGTTAAAGTAATCAATTTTGTACTTTGTTGATTCAATGGATTCCAGATTACTAGCCAAAAGGCTTCCAATGCACCCCCCAACATCATGCCTCCTCCTCCATGTTTGATAGTCGAAAAAGGATTTTCTTTCTTAAGATCTGTCCAGGAATTTTTGCAAGCATGTTTTTGCTCTTTTTGATGCAAAATTACAAAAAATACTTTCAATTGAATATATTATATTTTCCCAATAATTATGTGTCCTATTTAGGTGTCTTTTGGCAAAGGTCTCTTAGCTCTGTTCACTCGAGAGATGAATGGTTTTTTGAGGGCAACTCAGCCATAATAGTCATCCGTTTTCTGTTCTCTTGGAATTATGGTTAAAGTCCCACTTTTTTGCAAGATCTCAGCCACCCTTTTAGCTATTTTTGAAGCTTATAGTCTTGGATTTATTTTTATAGAGCGTAATGCAAAGCAAGATTCTCGAGGTGACACTGCAGATGGATGGTCGGATCTTGGCTTGGACGTTAAAATTTTAGTTGATTTGTAGTTTTTGAACACTTTTTGAATCAACGAATGTCTCCTAGTAACAATTTCAGCAATTTCTTTAAAAATTTCGCCCTTTTCTGAACATTTCTGATGATTTTTCTTTCAATAATATATCGATCTCTATTCTGTTGCCTGCCATGAAATCACAGAAGCTTTCAAATCTCAAATTCTAAATAAATCGTAAAAGAAGCTTATAATTATTTAAAAACATGATTTAGTGCAATTATCTATATAAATAAATAAAATTGAAGTGTCTGTTTGTAATTTCAAATTAGAAACTTTTTACTAAATGCATTTAAAGTATATACGATACTTATATCAAAAAATCAATTTTTAAAATTTTTGTCTGTCTGTCTGTTTGTTCCGGCTAATCTCGGGAACTTCCGGTCCGATTTTAAAAATTCTTTCACGAATGGAAAGCTACTTTATCAGGGAGTAACATAAGATATATTTTCTCTCCATATTCCTACGGGAACGGGAACTATGCGGGTAAAACATTGACACGTTGCTTACTCCCCACCAAGTTGGCGCAAAACTATGTATTTGCTCAATAATGGAAATTTTAATAAATATTTTCTCACATTTGTAACAAATAACTGAAACATAGTGTAATTTAGCATCTTTACAAAAAGCAATTTTTTAAAGGGTTTTTTATGGTTATTATTTACTTTACATTTGTTAAATGTCAAACTCAAAATTTGAGAAATATCGCCAAGTCAGCTAAGTTCTCTATTCTGACAATCCTAGATATTTTAATGCAAATTTTCTCCCCCTTTTTAAAGAGGGAAACGAAATAAAGTTTTAGCGAATTGCGCGCCGCGCGTGATATTGAAAATTCTATGGTAATATAAAATTGACAATTTCATAAAAAAGTTTTGATTACTTTAGTAGTTTTGATTAATTAGATTAGTTTTGATTAATTAGATTAGTTTTGAAAGTATTTACTACTTTGAAATTTTTTAACCTAATTATACAATATTCATATTTTGCACAAAATTTTTCACATATACTGAACCTAGATATTTTACATGGAGGTATTACTTTGAAGATATATACTATGGAGGCATCCATACAATATCACTCGCCAAATAACATTAGGGAGCTTTACGCAATACTTATTTCATCTTTGGTTTTTCTAATCCTCAAACCTTTTGGGATAAGTACAAAGACTACATGGCGGGAGATATTTTGCGACGAAAAACAACTAAATATGCCTTTCAATGAACACATCTACAACGAAACGCAATAAAGGTTTTCAGAATGTTTAGGAAGAAGCTACATGTTTTTGGAATGATTAGCCCTAGACGTGTCGACAGAAATGGCTTCAATAATGAAATTACTTGAGAATTAAACTACGATTTTATAGCATTGCAACATCAAGTAACTGAATTTACCCTCAATTAGCTCCAGAACAAAGTCACGTTTTCCAACAAGTGTTACGCAAAATAGAATCCGGCAGTGGTGCACTCTTTTTTTTCGAAGCCCCTGGAGGAACAGGAAAAACATTTTTGATAAACTTATTACTAATGACCATCAGAAAAACCCAGAAGATAGCAGTTACTATGGTTTCTTCTGGTACAGCCTCGATTTTACTGATCAACGGTCGTACTGTACATTCCGTTTTAAAATTATCGCTAAATCTTGCATTTGAAGATTCACTCATATGATATTTCAGAAAAAATAGCTCTCAAGGCTGGATGCTTCCACAATGTAAGCTTTTAGGGTGGGATGAAAGTACGATGTCTCACAAGAAAGCTATGGAAGCGTTAAATCGGACGCTTCAGGATTTACGAGATAGTACAGATATTATAGGAGGATTGGTAGCTTTATTATATATTGGCTGGTGAATTCAAGCTTATGGAGAAAAGTTGAAGAATTCAGTCTGAAAACGAATATGAGAGTGCATCTTCATAATGACGTAGATTCGGAACATTACGCAGAGACGCAATTGAAAATTGGTTATGGATGTTTGACGCAAATGCTGGAGGTTATATTTTACTTTCAGAGAATTTTGTAATGTAAAAGAAAATGATGTAAATCTTATTGCTCAAATTTAGCCAGGCTTGCAACAAAATTTAAATTGGGATCAGTGGTTGCGCGAAAGATCAAAATTGACGCGTAACAATCAACATTGAAAATTTAAACGACGAGCGGGGAGGGGGGGGATTGAAGAAATATTTATCAATGAATACAATCATGGATAAAGAACAAAGTACTTCATATCCCACGGAGTTCTTAAATTCACTTGAACTTTCGGGTGTACCCTCACATAAACTTCAATTAAAACTAAATGTATCAGTTATGCAAAATCTCGATGCTCCTCGACTATGTAAAGGAACGAAGCTTTGGATCACAAAACTGATGCAGAATATACTTGGTGCCCATATTTGAACATATGTCATGAAAAGGGATAGTGTTATCATACCTCGAATTCCAAGTATCTCCACTGACCTACCATTTCAATTCAAACAAGTTCAATTTCCAGTTTTACTAATGCTATTAACAAAACTAACATTTCAGGTAGCAGTGGTGCATTTGGAAAAGCAATTTTTTTCCCATGGCGAACTATATGTAGCCTGGTCGGTGTGTCCAATGCCCAAATCTTCACATATTTGCAACTGACGGAAGAACATAAAAAATGGTATACAGTAGCATCTCTTAGAATAATATTCTGTTTTGAGCTCTTTTAAAGAGAAATTATATATTAAACGTAGATACTTTCGATTTTTAAAAATATTAATAGCTTAAGTTATTGAATTTTTGTTGTTAATTATTATAATAAATTACGTTTTCAGTTTTTTAAAAACTAAGCTCTATTCTAGAATTTTTAAATTGCATTGGTTACAGTCAAGCAATAAAAATATTACCATATTGTATTATTTACTTTCTAATGATAATGATTACGACTTTGACAGTTATTTAAAGACATCAACGCGAGCGGAGCCGCGGGTAAAAGCTAGTTTTACAATAAAAGGTCTTTAAAAAAGCTCTATTTTATAAGTGTACGCAGACTTTTTGCACGGATGGTTGGTGATTATTTGGTGGACATTCTTGTTTTTTCTATTTAGGGTGAAATTTGTTGCTGTTGTTTAAATAAAGAAATTTTGAAGAATCCCTGACAGCTATTTTGATTTTCTAAAGCTAGATTTTAATATTAATTTTAGCATAAACACGTAAGATGATTGCCTGTACTCAGACTTTCGGAGGCAAGTGTACATAGGATGAGATTCAATCGAAAAAAAAAAAATCAAGGGTTATGGGGGGGGGGAATCCGGACCCGTGGACCCCCAACTTCTGTGCGCAACTGTTAAAAATTAAATCATTATTTAGAAAATCGAATAAAAAAATAGGACATCGATTGTACAGTGAACTCTTAATATGCTGTTTCGACAGCCGAAAACACGAAAAGAAAATACCTAAAAAACGGAAATAATTTCTGTTTCCACAACACATCGCGTTTTCGAATAACAAAATTAACGATCTGAGCTATCACCAACAACATTTTCGGACGTAATGTAGGGCAGTGTTACACTTTGTACTCACGCACTTTGATGCCCATCCATAAGAAATATCGTGCTTTATTCACATTTCACTGTATAAAAAGCGGCATTCGAAACAATGTGAAAGTAAAACAAAAACAATTTCCTAAACCACCTGCCACAGCGCCACCTGCGTTCGGAAACAATATTTTTTTTCCACGTGCAGGTTGCCGTTGGTAACCAAAAAACACTAACTCCCGAAGTGGCTCGCACCTCACACTTCACCGTGCTTTTCAGTGATGAAGGCAACGTTCGAATGGTTAGTGACTTGGAGACATAGATAAAAGAAGAAAAAAGAGTTTCGTTCTTTTGATGCCTTTTCAAAGCCAAGTACAGAATCCTAGAATAACAAATAATAGGTAGGTTACTTATTTTTTAGAACTTCTTTCAGTAGAGCTCGACGTTTATGATTGAAAAATTCTGACTTTTTGTTTTGAATTGTCATGTTCCTGTGAAAAATGGATAGAATTACATTTCCACATCTTATTAATATTCTTTTTCTTTAAAAAAGTGCACGTTATTTAATGCTTCTTTATAAGTATTCATTTCGAGAATAGAATTAAGTTCTTTTTTTTTTTAAACATATTTATTTTTCAAATAGCATTTATCAGCAATTTTAGTTCTGAAACCTGAAAATGGAGCCCATAAAAATATATAAATAAATAGTTGCAAAAAGATATAAAATCTTTTAAAGGGAAAGTTAGTGTGATTATCCTTGAAAGCAATGGATCGCTTTCATTTTAAATTATAATTCAAAATAGAATGAGTGACAAGAAAAAAAAAAAAAATTTTTTAAAAATGCAAAATTAGTTATCAGTTAATAAAAAAATAAATTACCTGAATTTTTAAAAAAATAAATATTTTGTATCAATTTAAAACCTTATCGTTTTTGTCAGAATCACAGTTTTTTAAAAAAAAATTTTTTAAAAAAAAAGACTGAATTTAATTTTCTTTCCTTTTTAAAAAATCTAAGTTTATGCAATGCACTGCAATTTTTCCTATTCGGAAACTTATATTTCTCTTAATATCTATATTAAAGCTAATTTATGTACTTAAATTTGAAGGAGATATAATAAAAAATTTCCAAATTTATTTGAATCTTAAAACGAACTTCATGAAAAAAATTTCAATAATTTGTGACATACATTTAATAATATTGCTGCATTTTTTAATATTATCATTAAAAAGCTGAAAAGTTAATACGTGATTTCTGTATATCATGTGCAATTTATCGCAATATTGAAAATGTTTCATCATTACATAAAGTTTTAAAAATTATTATGTAATTTTGTCTATGCTGATACAAATGAAGATACAAAAAGTTCGTAATCTTTAGATGTAGTTTTATTCTAGAAATAATATAAATACAGTGGACCCCAAAAGTGTTCGTACACTTGCAAATTTCTATAAAATTTAACGTTTTCGACATAAAAATTAATATATTGTTATTGTAATTTTTTTATATCTGCAACTTGTTCTTAATAGAATGACATAATTATTTTTTTTAAAATGATATAACTATTATTTTTAAAATCTAATAATCAAAAAGCTATGAAAAAGTACGCCACAAAAGTCTTCGTACACCTAACAAAAATCTCAATTTAGCTTTAAATATTGTATTTCTTTTTTACTTTAGAATTTAGTAGGATACCTTTTAGTGTCCACAATAACTTTTAAATCTTTTGGTATATATTTAATCAGTTTTCTTTTTAATTTTATCGGTTTTCCTCCATGCTTCTGTTATTAATGTTTTTACTTCCCATTATGTGTTTATACGTCATGTTTTCTTTTTTTTTAAATCAAATTCTCATCAAATATGTTCTATTGGGCTAAATAAACTGATTGAGAAGGTTTTTTCAGAATATCGAGAAAGTTTTTGAGACACCAATGACATTGAGAGAAGTACGCCTGGTGTCATTATCTTGTTAAAAAATGAAGTGGTCTTCAATATTCAAATTTTGGGCGGATAGTTTAAAATTCTTCTAAAATCTTTAAATAGAGCTCATGATTTACAATACTATAAAAAAAAACCAAATTACCTAATTTTAAAGTCGATTTACATCCCCCCCCAAGAACTTCTCCACCTCCGTGGTTCAGCATGATGGAGGTGGAGGAGTTCTTGTTCCACATAAATTCATGGGATTAAATTCCTCATTTTTTTCATTTACAAACTATTATATACCCATCAGAACCAAAAATGTTTAATTTTCCGCCATCCCAATCAATTTGCTGTCAATTTTGAATTTTCTGAAACTTAATCCCAAGAATCAAATTGGATTAATAAACCATGGAGATGGAAGTGTTCTTGCGTGTAGGTGTAAATCGGCCTCAAAATTAGGTAATTTAGTATTTTTTGATGGTACTGTGAATCATGAGCTCTATTTAAATATTTTAAAGTGAAATTTTAACTTATCCGGCGAAAATTTGGATATAGGAGACTACTACATTTTTTAACAGGATGATGAAGCCAAACGCTCTGCTCTCAATGTACGCCACTGGTATCTCGATAACTGTCCAAAATTCTGAAAAAACCTCCTCAATCAGTTTATTTAGCCCAGTAGAACATATTTGGTGAGAATTTGATTTAAAAAAAAAAGAAATCATGACATATAAACATATAATAGGAAGCAAGAACAATAATAACAGAAGCATGGAAGAAAACCGATGCAGAAATTACAAAAAACTGATTAAATTTATACCAAAACATTTAAAAGTTATCGTGGACACTAAAAGATATCCTACTAAGTATAAAGTATGAAAGAAATACAATACTTAAAGCTAAGTTGAAATTTTTGTTAGGTGTACGAAGACTTTTGTGGCGTAATTTTTCAATAGCTTTCTGATAATTAATTTTTAAAAATAATAGTTAGATCATTTTTAAAAAACTAATTATGTCATTCTATTTAGAACAAGTTGCAGATATCATAAAAAAATTACAGTTACAATATATTGATTTTTATTAGTCGAAAACATTAATTTTTTTAGGAATTTGTAAGTGTACGAACACTTTTGGGGTCCACTGTATATAGCTCTTTAAATAATTTATTTCGTTATAATAAACATAATGTAAAGATACTTTCCCATTGTTCTCAAATTTTGAAATAAAAAAGTGCAAGTAATATTCATTAACTAAAATGAAAATTATTGCTATTAAAATTTTTGTTTTAACTATGTAATCTATGCCTAATGCAATGAGCTGTGTAAAAAGGTTATACTTTAATTTTAAAGTTTTATTTTTGGATTAATTTGTATTATTATATTGCATATACTTTTCGAAGTGAAATGTTTTTTTTTGATGCAACATGCATAAAAACATCAAGATAATTTATTATTTTTATTCGAAGTTAATAACACAAACATCACACCTGTTTGAAATGTACATAAAATTCTAATTCATGAAAATATTTCAAATTAAATTTCTTCTTCTTCTTTTGGTGTTAAGGTGTTTTTTTTTTTTTGAAAATGAAGTCTTATACTTAATAATAATTGTACCAATGAGTTAACAAAAATAAAAATAAAATAAAAAAGAAGCAAATTTAACTGAAGTTCCAAATACAAATCCTTTTCTCCAAATAATTACCTGAATACAGAAAAACAAAAACTAATTTTTTAAAATTTTAACTAATTCGAATGTAAAACAAGTATTTTTTAAATTAAAAAAAAATTCAAATTCTCCCTGTTCTTTTTGATAGTTGGTTAGCGTACGTTTATATAACAGTTGCTTGAGAGATGAAATTTTATACCAGTTTAAATTAATTTAAGATTTACTCATGTGTATAGATGATCTTTATTCTGTATCACCTTATTTAACAAAAGAAAAAAATCATTTAAGTAATAAAAATGATTTAAATATGTTGAACCAGAAAATTTTTTAAGACATTTTACTCATGATATTGTTTGTAATGTTTTCAAATCGGTCATGTTTGTAAATTAAAATGATTGCTTTCTTTTTTAATTTTTTTCTAATACTTACTGACAAAATCATAATAACATAAATGGTATAATTTTTTTGATTATTCAAGAGAAGTATGAACATATATATGTATATTTTATTTTCAAAATTTCAGTTAACATTTACTTTAATTTCTTAGCAAAAAAAAAGTTTCCTTACCTTTAAAAAATAAATAAATAAACCGAACAAAACATTTAATTATTTTTATGTATTAATAATATCTTACTAAAGGGTAAAGTATAGCCTATTGTTGAAATTTGGAATTAAGCCAAATACATTAAATATTAACCATGACTTACGTGTTAGATACTGTTAATGAAAAAAAGAATCCAAACTTTTTTTTATTTCTTTCTCTTTTTCTGGAACGCAGTCACAGAAAGAAAGGTTATGGTCATTGATTCATAATAATGTATTCTACACATCGAATGGCCAACCAAGATAAAAAAAATGTCGAATTTTATCTGATAGTTCCATTTGTAGGTATTTTATTTTTTCACTAAGTATATATTAATGGAACTCAATGCCAGATCTGAAAAAATCTTTCACTCCTTTTGCATTTCTTTGCATAATGTTATGGATTATGTTGGTGTGATTATAAGTTTTTCAACCATATAGTTAGATCGCTATGGCTTCAAGTCTTAATTTCCTCAAAACTCATTATGCGAAATGGTAAACCTACTCATTGTGTTAATTTGAAGTGAGCTTTTAAGTCCTCAAGTAGTGTGAAAGTTTCTTGAGTGACGTATCAAGCTAAAAGTATTGTATCCTTCATTTTGCAAATAAGTTAATTCATTGGTACTAAATAGTGATGTTTTCAGCGACGTAACAGAACCAAACACATTTTAATTTATAAATTGTTTTAAGACCATGAAAAAGTTCAGATTAGGAAAAATTATTTAAGTAATTGAGTAGCACTCCCTCAGTCCCAAATTAGTAGCGACATTTGAATACTTTTGTTCGATTATCGATACTGATGATTTTATGAATTTTTAAAAACATTTTTCAGAGATTTCAGGGTGCTATGATATCAATCACCTACGTTTACTTACCAAACATTCTCTCCTTCCCTCCTTAAAACAGTACCAAATTAGTTTAAAAAACCCAGGGTTTGTACACTGTTAAGCCAAGCCCCATTTTGTAAGAACTCTTCCACCATTTATCGCAATCCACTAGTAATCAGTACAATACAACTATCTTCTAGCGTAGGGATTGGCAACCTTTTAGCTCTGGTGTGCCAAATCAAGCTACCAATATGATTCAGCATGCCAGACAGTAGGACATGTTTGGAACATTTCGATTCCCGCGATAATGCATGCAGAATTAGAGTATAGTCAATAATTTATGTTTACAGTTTTATTATGTATTAATTTTGCATCAGTTAAAGATATTTCTTAATATAAAAATAAACAGCACAAAATATATTCATTTCTTCAACAAAAATTTAAAAATTTTAAATTTTACATATATTACTTTTAAACATTTTTATTAAAATTAGATATATACAGCGTAAAATATACGTATTTACCTTTCTTAAAGTAAAATTAAAAGGTAATTGAAAATTTTAGTAAACCTAATTGATCGCTCTATTTTCATATCACAAAATCAAGAGTATAGTTTGTTTCTTTGACCCGATTCTGAGCATTCAATCGTTAAACAATTTCTTTACGGACTTGAAATATTTTTCGTATAAGGAAAGATTTTTTTACTTAGATATGCAGAACCAAAAGAAGAAAGCAGAGTACATGCAATTTTCTCTCTTCAAACAACCAAATCTCTTCAGCAATGACATTAAATAATTTACAAAATAGCTGTAAATTTATTTTTGGTGTTAAGATTTTTTCGTAATTCCGTAAATGTCTGTAATTCGGAAAATGTTTGACAAATAAGGCCCATTACAAATTTATCAACTTACAGCCACTCAAATATTGTCTATTTTGTAGAGTAGTGCAGAGGGACACTGGGAATTGTACCATGTGCCACATGTGGCACGCGTTCCGTAAATTGCTGACCCATGTTCTAGCTAATGAATAGGGAATTCATTAGGAAAATCTTTTTAGAAAACTGATTTTAGAGTCCTTACGGAACGGGGCATGGTTTAAGATCATGAGAACCCAGTAAATTTACTTCGAAAAATTTGTCCAAAAATGAATGCTACATTTGTGAACAGAAAAAAAAAAGAAACGAGCCTTACAGTAGTCGCATACAATGTGTAACATCTGACATGTTATCGTGGTAAATTCGCAATAGCAACTTAAATCCTGAAAAAAATGAATCGAGTATGATTGGAAATAATTTTCTATAGAATAATTATATCTTTCATGAAAATTTTATTTAATTAACACAAGGAGTAATGCAATTTTTTATAAAAAATAATTATTCTTGTTCAATTTGGGGAAGAGTGGTAAAGATAATTTATGATAACTAAAATATGACACATATACTTGTATTTTTAAAGTATTTAAAAACCGTTGTGTGTGAAAAATAGCGTCAATAACAGTACCACTGTTAGTTGTCAAAACATTTCGAGCTTGAGTTCATCATTCAAAAAAGCTATGAGTCGCTCGGCTTCTAGCAAACTGAAGTTAACTTTAAAATCACCACTCAAAATCATGGGAAACGAGTGATAGTTTTTTTTTTTTAAAAAAAAAAGAGCAGAACCACCTACGGTATAGGGTAAAAGTAAAAAATGCAGGAAATCTTTAATTTTTTGAACCATTTGATTCGGAGAAATGTATACGATCACCGAAATCACTGTTTGTCCATTTTCAAATAAGCATTTTGCCGCACAAATGTCCCCAATATCTTGACTAACAATACCCAGTCCACTTGTTTGACGATAAGTAATATCCATATGTTGAGCCACAACATGTGAGTTGTTCTGTTTACAATAGATCGCAACACCAGCTGCTCTGTGGCCCGGTCGTTTAAATTGTACGCAGCAATCGAAGTCAGGTATCGAAACACGTTAGCCATTGTCTAACCACGTCTCTGCCTAAAGGACTTAGCTTCTTCCCTGATCCTAAAGTGAGAAAACAAAAACAAAGATCCCACGACCTAGACCACAGGGGTGGGGGATGGGGAGGAGCCCCTCGCGAATGAAGGAGAAAAAACAGAACTTCACTGAATAACGCGCGCTTCCTCAACTTCATGTTACGCATTTCCGTCCCTTTTCACGAAATCACTCCCACAATTCTCCAGCAATCGAGAGGAAAGATAATACACATCAAAAATGAGAATGAAAGTACCAAGTTGTAATAATATTAATCGAAAATAAAACAGTTTTAACTGATTTATATAGAATTTCTTGCACATAATTTAGCTTCGGGATTACATGCCAGGTTTCGCTGAAGTACATTTTGAGGACGAAGCTTTTCCTTATTGAGGTGGTTATTTTGTGCAAGTTGCCTCCGTGCATGTTTGCTAAGTTAAAAATATATTGTCAAGCTATTCTGTTTCGACTCCAACAGCATGAATTAAGTTTTCAATATTCTTCATGGGCATCTGCTGCTGCAACGACTGTATTGCATTAAAGAATTCGAGATCGAGTACATTTAAATCCGGACTATTTGGATGACATTGTAGTTGCAAATTCCATCTATCTTTTAAACATACTTCTGGGATACTGGGATCATCCATTGCCAAATGAGGCTTGACACCGAAATGTTTCAACTAATATGGGACAAAATTTTTGACCTAAATGTAGCAACTAATTGGAGAATGAGGAAGTATTATAATTTTTGCTGGAGAAATTTCAAATTATTGTTCTATTGGTTTAATACTGTTTTATAAGTTTAAGCTTTGGAATACATCCTCTTTATAAATCTTAGTTTTTAAATTAAACTTTCATAGAATAGCTTTAACATTAAAAAAATTAGTAATTTTAATTAGTTTTATCTCTTTATATTAGAAGAATCTGTCCAGTATCAAAAAACTAACCAAATTTCACACAAATAACTCTAATTTCTTTAAAACCATCCACACCACATAACAAATGACATATCACGTTTGAACGAACGATCTGAGTGGCAGCATGAATATGCATATCAGGATTTCCCCCAAAAGTTTGCTTCTGAAGATTGCGTGACGGACTTTTCTCTTTTGCTCTCTAACTAGAACAATAGAACCACGTCCCGAAAAACGACTTAAGCTTTTGAACGTGACCTATATCTAGAAGATCCAAGGTTGGTTAAGATAAATTCCCAAATTCAATCCAAGACAACCAAGCACGTCTTGCCAGGGCCAACGATGACGAGGTCTAAGCACGCAAATTAAAGAGGCCTCAGGGACTCTGTAGTATAATGATTTTTGCAAGGGTAAAAGAAATGAATAACAAAATTACTTAATCAGGCTTAACATTATAGAGTGTTCTGTACAATTTAAGAGAAAAAAACATTGGCACATTGAGTTATATGTCTTACTTTAAAGTCTTAAAAAATAATCTGCTGTTAAATCTTTAATTCGCAAATTTAATTTAGTCCATTTCTGTTGAATTTCCATGTGTGATTATATATTATATTAAATTATTTAACTAGATGTTAAATACCATGGAAATTAAAAGACAAACGACTCAAAAATAAAACAAATTTGATTTGATTTTTAATATTATGACCGCATTTTTATTGTCCCTTTTTACTTAACTTTAAACACATATTAATTTTTTTTATAAATGAATTCTTTCCTTTCTCAATTTCTCTTCGTTCGTTATTAAATCATATTATAAATAATCGATTACAAACTGTGCAAACCTAAAACAATGCTAATTAAGATGCATTAAAATTATATCAGAGAGAGAGGCAGAAGTGGTCAGAGCAGAATGGCAAAAAGGAACTATGAAACAGCTTTAATTATGTACGGAAATATATAAACTCATTTTGAATGTTATATCTTTTTAAAGATAATACAATTTTTTAGAGTAGATAGCCCTTTTTATTTGGAAAAAAAACACACTTAAGGATAACTATAACTGTTAGTTAAATTTATTCTTAAACCATTCATTTACTACTTGATTTATTGATGTTAACATTCATATTTCAAATAATTTGTTATCAATTTTGCGTTATTTTAACATTGAAACTGAATTACAATAAAATAATTTTGTTTTATTTTGACAACAATGATATAACCATGTATTCTTCCGTGGTAATGCACAAATATATAGATCACGGCGCGGGCCACATTAGGCCTCTTTGACTTAGTGATCCTGCATCACTAGATTTAATAAATCATATGATAAATAAAGTCTAACAATTGAAGATATGCATTACATAATACACATGGTGCCAGTTTGATGACAACTTCAACGAATCTATTTTATTTCTTTTCAATTCTTAATTTTTTTTATTCCATACAAAGAGTTTTCATATCATTAAATCTGTGAAAGTGCAGAGCATTTTCTTTCATTACATTCCATACATAAAATTTAATTAAATATTTTAATTGTTGTTTACATAATTGCAAAATAATCCTTCGAATTCAATCCTACATTTTTATACTTTTAATTTCACTTTTAAAAAAATCCCGTGTAACATCAGATGTTTCAAGAAGTAAATATCTAAGACGTAAGATAAAGTAGGAATCAATGAAACTAATGTTTAAAATCAGTAAATGCAACCTTTTCGAATAATTTTTATGAAAAATTCGCTTATTGCGCATTTTTGTTTATTATTATTATTTATATTAAGTCTTGACATTAGATTCAAGTATTAAGAAAAATGTCGCCAAGGGTATAAGTTCAAATTCACCGAAGAATGAAGTGTTTCATGTATCATTTGTCTTCCCATTTTCGATCCCCTGTTCTCGCGAGTAAGAACAAGGATTGCTGACCTTCCTTTCATATAAAATTACAAACCTTCCTTTTTTGAATAAAACTAATAAATTATTATTTATAATCACAACTTATTTATACGTTACACTTATTAAAGAACTTTGCTCTTATATATATGTAAAAAGTTAAAAGTAAATTTCCTTCAGAAAGGAATAGTGAATGTCATTGACTCAAATACATAGGAGCTTAGTATTTTAATTTTCTTAACAATGGTTATTTTTTTGTAATAACGTTTGAACTATCTAAAAAAATTAACGTTTATCTCAAAATGTTAAAAATTAAATTAATAAAAACATACTTCTAAATTTGACACTTTAATAAGTCCAATGTACTGCTTCTAAGTAATAATAAAAAAGCAATGAAGAAAGAAAATCTACAATTTTTTTCTCTGTCCGTGATCCCATCGCACAAAATAATAGTCTCGAGTATTTTATTTGCTGTTGATTGAATCTTGTAAAAGCGCTTTTTCCGCTGAGTAATGCTTATTGCCGTGAAGCAAACCAATAACTCAGTTTTGTTCGTCAGGGCAGTGTTTCCCAACTTATATATCGACGCGGACTGGTCAACTTTTGATAATTTTACCGCGGCCCGTTGAGGGGGCGATGTTGATTTTTTATATTTTAGATTGTTTTGATTTAATAATTTTAATTGCATTGTACTTAAATATGCCTTCAGAATAAAATTCAGCTAATTAAAAAAAATTAGGAATATAAAGTAATTTTCACACATGAAAAATCGCACAAACCCGAAAGAAATACACCGCAGTAAATAAAATAGAAATGATTTAATGTTCCTTGGGTGGCCTGGGGGTTGGGGACCATTGCAATGTGGAATAAATTATTTGATATTTCAATTGTTTAATATCTTTTAGCACAATTATTTCACGGGTGTCATTTTCTATAATTGCAAGTTGTGTAATATTTTTAATATGATACAGGTTTCAATAAAGTGTAGGTAATTCAAATTTGTTTTTAAATGAACTATTTCTACTTTGCAAAATAGGATGAAGTGTTAATAACTATGAGTTATAATAAATTCTTTTTACGTGTCAAATGCTTATAAATAACCGTACATGACTTATTATAATGCTTTTAAAAATTAATTAATAATTAGCTAAATCTTTGTTTCATTTTTTTTCGAGGCGAAAATAAAACCATCTAATTTTTAATAGTGAGAAAAGGCTTAAGTCGTTACAATGTTAAAGAGTTACAAGTTACTGGTATATTATAATAAGTACTAAAAATTCCTTTTAAAGCTCAGACTTCCTATTCAAAGCTTAAATTTTATTAAAACATTCCTAAATTATTCATATATTTGATGTTGCCAATTTAAAAATGTTTATATGGAAATGAGAAACATATTTATTCATTTTATTTTAAAAGGTGGGTATAAATTTGAGATGTATAAACGTAGATAATATACATTTTTTTTCTTTAAAACTGAAATTATGTAGCTGAATTATTTCTGGAGGAAAATATGAAAATTAAGTCCAAAAAGTTATCTGTTTACTATAAATGAGCTTACTCGTTGTATTATAGATCATGCATTATATTACATAATTTATTAGTTTGTTTGCTATAACATTGAAACAGTTTACTTTAGAATGAACGTACTTTGATTGCTTGGTTCTCTTTTATTTTATTGTTACACTTTATAAGAAAAATGAGCCATAAATGTTTTAAAAATAAATAAAAAAAATTCTCGTAAATTTTTCAGAGAGAGGGGGAGAGTTAAAAATCGAATTATTGCATTGTTTTATTTTTATTTATTAAATTAAGTATATATAGTTAATACATGATATCTTTATTCTTACTTTTTTTTCTGTTTTTCCTTTATAAATGATACATTTCTCAACGAAAAAACTTATTAAACAACAAAAAAAAAAACAAATTCTAACTTATGTATAATTTGAACAGAGCGTTAACATTGAATTGTCTTTAAGCATTTTATTATTTTAACATCAGATTTTTTTTTTTAAGAAAAAAGGTTTTTATGGAAAATTTTAGGACTCAAAAGGTTGATAAAGTCTATATCAAGACCTTTAAAGGCTGTTGTGGACGCTAAAAGATATCTTACTAGAGAAACAAATACAATACTAAAAGCAATGTTGAGATTTTTTTTAAGTATACGAAGACTTTTTTGACGTAGTTTTTTAGTAGTTTTTTGATTATTAATTTTCAAAATAATAGTTATACTATGTTTCAAAAAATGATTACTGTTTTCCAATAAGAACATGTTGCAGATATTATTAAAAAATTACAATTCCGACATATTAATTTTTATTAATCGAAAATATTAAATTTTATAAAAAACTGCAAGTGTACGAATACTTTTTGGCCACTGTATATATATATGTGTGTGGGCTCTAAGGGGAAAATAGTTAAGATTTGAAAATTACCAAAGATTTAAAAATTAGAAATTTAAAATTTTGATATTAAAGAGATAGCTGCCTCAGTATTTATAAACATAGCAAATGATATATATATATATATGTTGTGTGTGTGTTTCTCAGTAAGTAATTTCTATTTTATATATACAACATAGAATTGTCGTTTAGTGAATATGTTGTGAAATATACGAGATATTTAAGGTGTGGCTACGTTCGAAACCATCATTAAGCTTTTTGATGATTAGTGTCAATTGATTTAGAATATACATATAAAATTGTCCTACAAATATCATTACAAGAAAAAATTATTTAAATGCAATTTTTTTGTCAAAAAAAATGAAGAAAGAATAAAATATTTTTAAAACAATCTCCTTTTATGAAAAATGCTTCTATAATAACAATGTTTTGCCTGTATATAACTAAGATTTCAAAACCAGGGTTGAACTAAAATTTTTAAAATATCATATTTAGAAGTGGATTTATTCATATTTTATTATCTAGGAAAATTTTAACAAAAAACACCTGTTATTATTTCAGTTGTGAATAAAATGTGAATTTTTCAAAAATCCTTTTTCAACCCCTGTGGAGTAGTTCTAGCTATATATAGGCAAAATATTGTTATTATAGGAGAATTTTTCATAAAAGGGGAGATTGTTTTTAAAATATTTAATTCTTTCTTTATTTTTTGACGAAAAATTGCATATGAATAGTTTTTCTTGCAATAATATTCTTAAAACTATTTTATACATATATTCTAATTAAACTGACGCTAGATATAAAAATAAACTGTTCGTGTGCTTTTTCAAAGTCACGGTCCCCTTAAGTAAGCCACTGTAATATTAACAAATAAATTAAAGAGTTTTAAATGAAAAATTCTCCAATAACTTCTTTTATTAAGTTTGTAATTCATATATTATTACTTTTCTAAAGTCTGAAACGTTAATTTTATAGTATTTTAATGTATGCAGTGACTAATGAAATTTCAAGTCATTATTGCATGCATGATAGGAGAAATAATCTCAAAATTTGTCATTTTAAGAAACAAGAGCTTAAACATTATTCTCTAATACTTAATAAAATTAAAATACTCCGTTTATATTACTGCACAGTTTGTTTTAAAATTGTGCGATAGCAAAATGGATGACAAAGATGAGAAGCTTAAGAAAGGAATTATACCTTATCATATAAGAATGAAAATTAACATTATACTTCCCACTGAAATTAGGTAATTATACCATTGAAAGCTTAATACATCTAGAAAAAAAATAGAAATTTTCCGAAGAAAACTCTTAGGTATAAAATATGAACCAAATGTATACTGTTATGGAATATCAACATCAGTCATTCCAATGTGGAATAACCTATATTTAACATCAGTCACCACAGAGAAGAAAAGCAACATAAAGAAACACTAAAACATATTTTTTTATTATGAATATGTAAGCTCTCTCACCTTTAATTCATAGAAATAATAAAAATAAGCGGTAATAAGAATAAAATTTTCATAATTTTTAAAAAATAATTCCTTTATGTCAGAAAGATTACGTAAAACAGGTATGGAAAAGTGTCAAATACTTATTAAGACATCCATGTTTTCTACGATTCCTGAATGGCAATCAAAAGATGTTAATGACCACAGAGAGAAAAAAAGAAAGCACTGTCAATCTGACCTTTTCATTTGACTCAGCTCTAAGCAACGGTGAAACGCAACAAAAACAAAGATTTCAAAGAAAAGCCGATCGATAGAAAGTTTCTTTACCCACTAAATTGACACTGCTTTGTAGTATTCTCAAAATTTTCCAAGGAACTATTTCTTGATAAATGGAAAAATAGATTGGCGTCATTGTTTGGCAAAGAACAGTTTTAAATAAGAGCAAAACGTTATTCTTTTAGCGGAAAAAAAAAAGAAAATGACTAGACTTTACTTTCTCTTCTTTTTTTATCGATTTCATCGTAATACCCTTTTATGTTAACATTATTATTATAAATTGCTTTTTGGTATTCAATATTATATGAAATTATTGTTCCTCTCTCTTTTCTGAAATTTCTACTCTTTGATTGAAAGAAAGAAATATTGAAGAATTATAAATGAATTCAAGGTATTCTTACTGTAACTACTTTTTAATTATTCGAATATTTTTCATCCAAGTGAATGGCCAACTTTGATGCTTTATTCGTGAGTTTTCTTCTTTTTTTTGCAAGACGCAAATAAGCAATAATAAGTTTGTTTCAAGGTATTTCTGAGTTCAGTGTACGATAATATTTTTCAATTATTTTTTCAATTACGTAAGGGAGTATAAAAAGAAATTGCTAAGAAAATTGTTGGTTAGTAGCAGAGAGATTCAAACAAAGAATCGATCTTATTGAATCAAACTGTTATTTTTATCTTCGAAGGGAATCCAGTGTCATTGCCACTTTTTTTTTGTCTTCTTATTCAACAATTGAAAATTTTTGGTATCTTCTTTTTCCCTGTGTTTTCCACATTAATAAATTCATATTCTACTTTATAATACTTATCAAACTGTACTCGTTTTCTCTTTGTCTCTCTCTTTGTTTGAAAATATTCGCATGATTTTCTTCTATCTTGTTGTAATCATATAAAAAAAAAGATTTATATCCTGAATTTTTCTATGATTCTTTTATTGAAAGCAATTTTCTTAAATTACAATCTATCTCGAATATTATAAAAAAAGATTTCTCTTATAACAGACAATACTCTGTGACAGTTATTTGACAGTTATATCCATCTGTAAGGTAAGCGATTTTTGTTCGAAATTTCATAGCGTGTTTTTCTTAATGAATTTATCATATAACTCCAATAAAAGAAAAAAAACACCACACACAAATAGTCTTTGCCTTTAACGATACAAAAACATTCTCATAGATCCATAATTAATAATATATTAATAAGAAAAATTGAATAAAAATTATTAAACATTGATAAATTACATTCACTGCAAAGACAAGCAAAAGATCCAAAACGTGCTATCTTGAAATATGTCCATTCATTCATGTGTCGGGAAATTTCGTCCGCGGAAGTGTTAGAATGCACCAAAGGATGAGAAATATTTATAAAAGCAACACTTTTTTAATTTTGACTATCAAATCAGTATCTAAATTCGACCTAAGCTAGGGGAGCCATCAGGTTTGTTACTAATATATTTTTATTTTTCAAATGGGGCTCCGGATTGTGTGTATATGTGTGGTATTTTTATTATTGAAGACCTCGTACATTTCATCCTCATATTGGCATCACTTTTTAGAGCGGCACCATACAGGTATATGCCAATTACCAAAACATAATTTTGATGCACAGTTTTCTCTGTAAAGAGATCCATCTGAGCTTTGATGATGTGAAATTGTACTATGAATTTAATTTTACCGAGAGCATACAAGCCGAACAGGCACTTGCATGCCACATAATCCTACGACATAGACTCTGTCGATTTTTTACGTGATGAAAATCCACCGACTTGTGTCGGATTTGAACTCGTAAACTTGGGTGCAGAGGGCCAGCGCCTAACCAACTACATTACCCAGCCGGTTATTACTAATTTAAATATCAATAATAATTTATTCAATACTTATCTAGAATTCTGGATCTTCAGTAATATTAATCGCCCTAAATTGACCCATCGGTGGTCCTCTCACTTCAAACTTCGGTAACTTCAACTATCATATCACTAATGCTTTAGCTTCAGCATGGCAACAATTGCCAAACTTTCTCTGACTTCCCAATTCCCTTGACTTTAAAAGCAGCTCTCCTCAACATAAATCGTGGCACATTTACAGAAAGCGGTTTTATACCCACACAACGTTTAAAATTTATTTTCCTTAAGAATTAGTAAGAATCGCGAAGAGAACCTGCTACACATGAAGTGAAAAAAATAGGGAGAAAATATATAATTAAGAAACTCTGGGTATTTCTTCAAAATTATACCGAAACAGCATTCTGCAGAATGTTAAAATTGTGACAATTTTGTTAAAAAATATGAATATATGAAAAAAATATTTTTTTTCATTAACTTTTATTATTTTTTTCTGAGTAAAACTTAGCTACTGTCTATCTAATTAAAAAAAGTTGAATAGTGAAAATGGATTGTGATAAATTTACCCTCTGAATACAATTAAAATTTTGAACAAAACAAATTCCTTCCATTTCAAATATAGTCACCCTCTTAATTGGTTTTTTATCATGCAATCAAAATAACTTGGGTGTAAGTCGATTGGAGTTATGGCATACAATAAATTAGAAATTAGTTATTTTCCTTTTAATAAGCATATTCAAAATTTAAAGAAGTTAAAACATAAATAGCATTAATTTGCGTATTAAAAAGTGAATAATGTGTTGAAAAAAAAGTTTCTTACATAAAAGCACCTTCAAGTTAAAAAAAATTATGTATCTCTGTCAGCAATAGTTGTGAAAATATTTACAATAATATTTTTATAATTTTACAATTATTTACAAAAAGATTTAATGATTTATCAAAATAGCACATTTATAGATGTTATTAAAAATCAAAAATAAGCTAGAAATTAGTTTTTATGATATTGAAATTGAAGAAATTATTAATTTTAAACAGAAGTATTTAAAAAATAATCTTTCACAAAAATATCAAAGCAAAAAGTGTCCTACATATTGTTAGAATTAATAGAACATTTCGTCTTCATTAAAAATTTAAATGATTACTCTGGTACCAAATTTTGGATATTTATCGATTAGTAATTTCGACACAGTTATTCACTATTTTAAGATAAACGGAAACTTTATTTGCCGAATGCAAATCTATTGTTTTTTTATTTAGTTATTGCATTTTCAATGTATTAAAATATTTATAAGATAATTTACTGGTCATGGTAACAAACTCATGGCCAGCGTTCTGCATGTCGAGTCGTTCCTAGAATCTTTACAGACCCGCTATGTAAAGGGGCTGATGCACGATAAATTTGTCGAGCCTCAAAATCCGATAAATTTGTCAAAAATTGTGTGAAAATTTCGAGAATGGAGCACCATCTCATGTGTCGTTCTCGTCACGCGACAGAGATTCAAAATTACGAGGTCCGTCGCAAAATAGCCCTTACGTGACTTCTAAGTGCGGCGTAAATACAATATCAAATCAAAATCGAAATGATGAGTTAATAGACCATTATCATACTTCAAAAACTGATAAATACAGTAGAACGTCGTTTATCCGAACGTTTATTATCCGGAGCGTCAAATATCCGGACCAAAGTCCAGATACGTTTTCGAACAGTGCAATTCTCAACAGTTGTTTCGCGTGAGGACAAAAGTGATGGGAAAACCCAAGGTGAGGAATATTTGGGGAATTACAGTTGTGGGATTGGGTAAACATCTTCGCGGAATATTAGGCCAATTTGTTTCCAAGTGCGGGGGTGTATACGTGTTCTTTTGTTGAGTTTTGTTGATTTAGAAAACTGTATGGCATGCGATGCAGAAGTCTGTGGATTTCAAATGTTAAATGATGACGAGATAGTGACTTCTGTGCAAGAAGAATCCGACCCTGTCGACGATGAAACGGACGAAGACAAGGGCAACAACAACGGAAGTATAGCAAGAGTCAATCAAATTCTGACACGTTTCTGCGTTAGAGACAGCTATGGAGTGGTACAAACAACAATCAGAGTGCTGTCCTACTCAATTGCAGATGCTCAAGAGAATCAGAGACCTTGCAGCGAAAAAACGAAGGTGTGCAATGGTACAGCGAAAAATAAGTGATTAATTTCCATAATAAAGGTAAAATTGCGACATTTTTCACCTATTTTGCTTTTTCTTCAAGCACGTTTCCCGCATGTGATGATTTTCAATATTCGTATAGTGTCCGGTTTCATATATTGCATGGATCGCATTCGATTTTCGGTTATCCGAACAATCGCGTATCCGAACGGTGTCCGGTCCCAATTGATTCATATAAACGACGCTCTATTGTACATCGAAAATTTCACTAAAGATCGAAGCATAATTTTTATTGCCATATATATTTATATCTCAGATGCTGAGTCTTATGTTATTTATTTGATTTATGTTATATATTCAGGTAATGACTTTTTAGGAATTTTAAATGCATTATTATCGATGGAACTTTTTTTTTTCCATATAGGATGTAATTTTTTGTTTTTCAAATTATTCTGTATCTAATCTATTTTTTCTTTAGACTCCATTTATATTCAGCTATCCTATTTAGATGATATTTCATTTTATTATGCAATTCTACTCCTGATAAATTTTAGTGTGTAGAAACGTTCTCTCTCCTTATATTTTACTTATAGTTATATAAAACGATATTAAAAAAAGAAAGTAAATAGCACCGATTATACATACCATAAATTATCCCTTTTTTTTAGTTTTTAGAAACTTTTCATTTAAATACCGGTAATTTTCTATTTTTGGGTTGTTTGTAAAGTTTCTCAGGCTATTAAATCATATTTATAAAGCAGATTTGAGTCCATTTCGGAGTTTTAGAGGGAGTCTATAGTAGCGGGTCCTCAACCACATTTTTTTAAATCAACCTCTGGGGACGTTGGGACGTTCATCGATATGCGAACCACACTTGTTGAAGGAACAGTAATTTATGCTAACAATTGCTGTTCATACAGAGCTGTAGTGAATAGCTGAGGGAGGATTTGAAGGGATATCCTAAAAATATCACTAAGTGTCAGTGAGTGTTAGCAAAATGATTAAGTTAAGATTCTGAAATTATTAATAGCTTAACAGAGAGATTCTGAGGAAGTGTCTAGATTAAATTTATTTGAAGATAGTAGGGCATCCTTCAAACTTAGCTAGTGGAGGTTAAAAGGAAAAAATATTATATATATATACACAACACAAATATTTGCTAGGAATCGGTTACATAAATTACTCCATATGTACAAGCTCAAAAGGAGCAGCTGTGTTAAAAGTTTTATTTTAAATATATATATCTGTACCGTTTCTTTTTCTATATCTATATCTATCTATGCCTATATATACAGAGAGAGAAAGAAAAGATAGATATTAAAATAAAAATATTTTTATTTGATTTTCTTAGATATGATTAACACTTCCCCGCCACAGGACTAGGGCTCAAATCCCGGGCTGGGCAAGGTCGACTCAGCCTTTCATCCCTTCAGTGGGTCTATAAATGCGTACCAAACTTGCTTAGGAACTGGGGGTTTCGCGTCAGACTGACCACTTGACCGAAACATCTGCACATGCACCCCAGCGCCTAAGGTCACGTAAACTGAGATAGGCACAGTAGACCTTGGTCCTCATGGACTGTTGCGCCACTGAGTTCAGAGTTCAGTTCGAATATTATTAAATCTACTACTGCTTTTATTTGTAGCACAAATAAATTCACAATTAATACTTATTCAAATTTTAATTTAAAATTTTCATTTTTAATTATATATTTAATCACATTTAAATATAAAAAATAGTTCACAGAAATTACCCCTTAGGATATTCATAGACATTGGAAAAATATCTTCTGAAAATCTAATAGCATCTCATGTGCCTTGTTTTAAATTGTAGTTTTCTTATATATGTTTAAAGTAATTATTGTTTCTCGTAATAAATGTTTTATGAGATCAATGAATACTGATAAGAAGTTTCTTTTTGTTATACTTTTGATATTCTAGTGCTGATATATTTTGTTTATGACAGTTATTATATCAACTTATACCAGAAAATGTAGTATTTAATTAATATTACGGTGCATGCATGCATTAGAAAAATATCATACGAGCAAAGTTATTTAATCACTGATAATGCAGACAATATGCTAACATACTCCCATGTATAATAAATCGTTACTAAAATAATTAATTCTGAGTATAAAAATGCGGAAAAAGTCTATAAATTTGGCTTATTTTTGTATACTCTTCTTAATCGTACAGTGTAGTGGTGAAAAATGGTTTGCAATTCTGGCATAAAAGAGCATTATATTAAACTATTTTTCATTCTTCACTTTCAATTATGCGCCCGCATTTTATACAGGTTATTCAATATTCCACTTTAGCCACTGACAGTTTAACTTTATACTTAAGTATCTATTTGTGAACGTTACCTAGACAACAACCTTGAATATCACTCGTGAGTATTAACACCCATGTACCTATGCCATTTTCAAAGCCACTCTGTATCTATAAGTGCTCCAATTTTAGAGAAAGGGTTACATTCTTCGGATATTAATTATGACTGTTGAGCATAAACGATATAAAAAAGGCCGTTTTGCTATCGAATGGTACAATCGATAGTTCCAATACAAACAGCAGCACCGCCCTTAAAATTAGGACATATATACTCAGCGGGCATCAAAATATCATAAAAAACCAAGATCTGACCTCAATGCATATGCACTCTAGTTAATAGCCACCGTTATGGGTTGGACTTCCACCAATAGTATTCCCATTCTTGGATGTCCTTCCCCAGAGATATCTAAAAATTTGTTTTCTGGGAAGCGTCTGTTGATTGAATGGCTCTTTCACACACTCCAGGGAATCTTAACTCAGGGTGGTGCGGTTTTATGCACCGAGCTCCTTCGTTATTTTAATCATTGGGAGTTCCTTTTTGACAAGTCTGCTTCTTTTTATAAAGGCAGGCTTCTCCTCTAATTAAAATTTTTATGCTTTCCTGTTTGAGTTGTGGAAAGGGCATTACCTTGTTGAATACTATGCTGAGTGATGCATTCACAATGAATTTTCTACCCATAAAAGGAGATGGGTCTGTTCTTTAATAATGCTAGATTTGATGGGGTTTTTTTTGTGTATGAAAATTTGGATCAGGTGGTTGTTCCATGAAATTTATTATGTTCTTTAATTGAGTTTAAAGCTCTTAACAAAAAAGGAAATTATATCTATACGTGTTCTAGGTATAGAGTAGTGTACAAACACAGTTACAGCTTGACTTTAAGATTATAAAGCTGGAGTTAATTGAATTAAAATAAATTCATAGAAAATGTTTTAAATGTTTTAGGTATTAATATACGGTAGACCGTCGTGTATCCCAATCAATTGGGACCCGACACCGTTCGGATACGTGATTGTTCAGATAACTGAAAACCTAATGCGATCCATGCAGTATATGAAACTGGACACTATACGAATATTGAAAATCATTACATGCGAGAAACGTGCTTGAAGAAAAAGCAAAATAGGTGCAAAATGTCGCAATTTTACCTTGATTGCGGAAAATTATCACTTATTTTTCGCTGTACCATTGTACACCTTCGTTTCTTCACTGCAAGGTCTCTGATTCTCTTCAGTAGCAGCAGTTGAGTAGGACAGCACTCGGATTGTTGTTCGTACCACTCCATAGCTGTCTCTAACGCAGAAAATGCTTCAGAATTTGATGGACCTTTTCTATTTTCGTTGTTGTTGTCTCCGTCTTCATTGTTTCATCTTCGACAGGGTCGGATTCTTCTTGCACGGAAGTCACAATCTCGTCATCATTTAGCATTTGAAAAATCCACAGTTTTCTGCATCGCATGCAATCCAGGTATCTACATCAACCACACAACTGAAATTCCCCAAATATCCCTGACCTTCGGGTTTCCATCACTTTTGGCCTCACAGGAGACAAATGTTGAGCATTTCACTGTTTGAAAACATATCCGGACTTTGGTTCGGAGATATTTGACTCTCAGGATAATAGGCGTTCTGATATAAACGACGTTCTTCTGAAAAATTATTTATTTATTTATTAACATCGCACTCCACAGCAACTTTAAGACTATTGCTGATGGACCTCATAATTTTGAGCCTCAGTCTAGTGACGAAAACGACACCTGAGCTAGCATATCCCTCTCCGAACTTCCGCGCCTCTCCAACGTGAAGATTTTAAGCCACGACAAATTTAACCGGCATCAACCCTTTTAAGTGTCTTCAGGGGCATTAGGACTCGAGTCAACGACTTGCCGACCACGTTTGTAAACTTGACTTCTCATATACTGTGGTTACACACACACACACACACACACACACACACACACACACACACACACACACACACACACACACACACACACATGTATACATGTGTATATATATATATTTCAGATTTCAACTGAAATGCAGTAGGGCCTTTATTCTTAGAAACCAACATTTGTGTAAAATTAAAAGTATGTCGTATGATTTATATATAAATTTATGTTGTAAATAATTCTTAATTGCTTGTGAGTCAGCAATATAAATAATTCTTATATAGATTGACATTTTTAATTATATATCATAAAAGGATTTCAGTACAATGTACGTATATAATTTAAAAAGTTAGATTCTTGAAAAATGGCAAGGATACATATTTGTTTTAACCAATTTAATTAAATGAAAAAAAAAAAGTTGTTGTACTCCTGAAATATAAGCGTTTCAGAACAATACTTAATCCCATTGAAGTTTTAAGGAAATTAAAAGAATAAAATGAACAAATTGCTTGTAGAATATCTAAAACAGTAAATACTAAGTTTTGCGGAAAAAAGGTGATAATCAAAGATGAAGAACAAGCATGCTAGTATAACAATTTTTTTTAAGAATTTCATAACATAAAACAGGATTGCAGTAATTTATTCTATAGATGCTTCGGTATCTTGTGTATTATGGGATTCATAAGAAAATATATTAAACATCGTGTTTACAAAACCTGTGGAAAGGTATTCTACAGTTATCACAGGTAGTAAGATTAGCAAGATTTGGTACTTAAATTTCCCTTTAAATCTGTAGATCAGACATATCAATGCAGTTTCCAATGATGTTTTAAAACGTCATCAATGAAAAAAAAAGCTTCAAGGCAGCTTTGGGGAAACCGTTTCCCCAGGCTGGAAGAATTCCTCACGTTAAACACCTTTTAACAAAGCTGTGTTCAAGAAGTACCATTTAGATGTTTATAAAATTCATCTTATTTCGTAAAAAATGAATTGCTATGAATACTTGTTTCAAAATTCTTTAATGTCATTTAAACTTAGATAGGTTGGTTGATTAATTGCTTAATAATGTCAGAGTCCTTTCCTACTTCAGCTCCCTTTGAATAGCAATCCTAATCTGCATATATCATGTTGCTTTCACAAGGCAAGTATTAAAAATGGACTTCTCTAGAAATTACTTTAAACGAAAGAGAACCCTCTACACATGGAAGAATGCTTCACTTGCAATGCCGTACAATACGTAAACCACTAATACGATTTTAAAAAGATGCACAATTAATACCTTAAAAACGTATTGTTCTTATGGGAAGGAGAAAAAGAAAGCCATTAAATGGTTCGGAATAATGTCTTCTGAATAGAACTTTCTCTTACTTAATTTCTTAAGTTTAGGATTACGGCATCTCGCACCCTTAATAACACATATTCTTTTGATAATAAATAAAAAGAAGCATTTATGAAAACAATCCAATCATCTCGAAAAATTCGTGTGCAAATAAATTTATATCAAGTATGTAAATGATTAAATATGAATTTCAAACAGTTAAAAATTCGATGTTACAGTACTCCCGAAGGTTATTTAACCCAATGGACGACTTTGAATGCGGTTTCATGATCGAGATGTATTAGGTTGATTGGTCATACTGAGTAAAAGACCGTAACCTACATCATATAGACACGAATATGCAAAAGTTCTAGCAGTAATGGTTGCTATATAGAACTAATCGATGAAATAAAGACTTTAGAAGGACACGTTGCCCGAATGCGAGGCAAAATCAGATAATTGTCTTCCAATCAGACTACAGTTTACAGCCATTTTCCCTGGTGTGATGATATGGAGGGATGTCTTTCACTACAACAGATAGCCTTCAATAATCCTTCATATCATTTTCATAGCTCAACAATATATTTACATATTGCAGTCGATTGTGCTACACTTCATGATGCGTTATCCTGGGCAGGATAATGCCAGACCCCAAACGGCTCACATATCACTAAATCTGATTGATTTCCCGAAGACGGTTGAACCCACTCACAAAAGTTTGTGGCCATAAAAAAGATCTCATGGGGAAGAAGAAGAAGGAATGGATAAGGAGAAATGCCTGTTTCAGAACTGATTCTGGATCCGTCCGTATAAACTTCCCACTCATATGGACTCCTGAGAAATAAAATGAATAATTTTGTTGATGTATATATAGTCTGTTGTATAAAGAGATAGAAAGTAATCTATTGAATCTGGGTAATAAAATAAGATTAGAAGGAATTTCGTAAATACTGGATTTGTGAAATTTAGTATAGTTCGTATATCTCTGGACTTCCTCTATGCCACTCTTGTTTTTCCTTGGTCACCATGACCGCCAAACATTCTGGCAATTAAACATGTATTGAGCATAATAGGCTTCCAGAATCGGAACCCAATAGATGTCACACATCTGAAACAATATTTGATGACAAATGTATTGCAACATAAAATTAAGTACCTTTATCACTCCTTAAATTGATATATATTATTGTGTATAGCCACGTTATATAGGTATATAAAGGGATCACCAATTACGGATTTTAACATTCAATGAGCAATTGTTGATCAATGATGGGCCCTGCAGAATTGAATATGTAATCATTCAATTATCAGTGTAGCGTCTTTACTCATGTTTAATTTAAATAAAAATAATCCCTTTCTTCACAATGCTTTTTTGAAAGAGTTAATATATCGTATTTTCAATGCACTTTCTGCACTTCATATACATTTATATAGTTATTACAAGAATAGTATATTTAGATACTCACATTTTATTGCCTTGTATGTTTTCATACTGAAGTCTACATTTTGTTGTTTTTATGTATTTCTTCCTTGCTGTGAAGGATATTCTAGAGCTGCATATATAATATGACTCTCCAACAGTACATTTCTCCTGTGGAAAGCAAAAACAACTTAAAAAGTTCGAAATGATATTTAAATCAAACCTTAAAAACTTGATTCCTTTAAACAAGGCTGAAACTTTTGAAAAAATAAACCATGCTAATCAAACATAATCAACCAATATTCAACTATAAACCATTAATTATATTAGAATCATTTAAAATAAATAATATGGACTGAATATATAAATTAGATGTACAGAAAAGACGGTTTTTGAAATTGAACTGGAAATTCAAACTGAACTTAAAGTAGAAAGGGAACTTGTTGTCAAAAGGTGTTTTTTTAAAATTAACTGTATATGCTCATTTATACCTAAATAAATTAAATCCAAACCAAAGATGACAAATCTTGGATTATTTTTTATTTAATCAATTATTTTCTCGTTTTAGGAGCTCAAACACAGTTAAACATTATTTCTCTCAAAAGAAAGATCACAAATATTATGCCTTCTATGAAATCATTGAAAAAAAAAAAAAAAAAAAAAAAAAAAAAAAAAAAAAAAAACATTATTTCTCTCAAAAGAAAGATCACAAATATTATACCTTCTATGAAATCATTGTTTGCTAAATATTTTAGCATCATTGATATAGCAACACATAATCCACAACAAAAACTTAAATTTTTAAAAAATTTACTTTACTTCCGTGAATTTCGGCACGGAAATAAAAATCAAGCTTTTTTCAAGTGAAAAGATGAATTACTCTATAGCTTGCAAAAAAACGAAAGTAGTACATCATGAATCATAAAAGGCAACAACCTGCTGCTTTTATTTATTTTCTTTATAATTGATTATTTTTGCATGTACTTCATTTAGGCGCGCTCTTCTGTTTGCCCGTGGTAGGGGATATTGGGCTTCATTATACGCACTTACATTGTGTTTGTCAAATCGATTTGACAATACTTAAAGAGCATGATGTCTTAAATAGGTCATTTTAACATAGATAGAATATTTTGGAAGCACGCAATCGCCTTCCTATTGATTTGTTTATCAGGGCCTTGCACCTAACTGTCCGGAAGAACTGTATTGGTTTTGTCAAACATTCATCATATTTAATTCGGTAAATTTTTAGACATTAAATGACACGCGATGTATATATAATTTTCTTCTGGGCTCCTTGGAACTGTCTAAATCAGTGATTCTCAACCACTGTGTGCCGATTTTTTTTAAAAAATTATTAATTATATTCTGAGAAAAAAATTTTAAAAAATCCAGTTCTCAAATTTAGATACAAAAAAAAAAATTATTGGGTTTTTAATCTATTTGGATAACGGACTTATCTGCATATGAATTAGCTTTGAATGAAGAGAAAGAACTAATTTCACTCTGTAATAATCGAGATTTAATTTCAAAACTTTCGAAAGAGTCAATTAATTCCTTTTGGATTAAAATTAGAGGCGATTCTCCCATAATAGCCAAAAAAGCTTTAAAAATATTGTTACAATTTTCTACATCTTATTTGTGTGAATTCAGATTTTCAGCATTAATAAATATAGAAATAAAAAACGATCAAAACTTTTTAATGTAGGTGACAAAATGAGAGTGGCATTATCATTTCTACGACCAAATATAAACGAAATTATCAAAAATCACAAGCTCAAAGTTCTCATTAAATGTATTCTTATCATTAATTTGTAATTATTTACTCAATAAACATTTTGTTGTCTTTGTCGTGCATATTATTTTTAGTTAAAATTGAAAGCTATTATCATAAATTATTTTGCGCAGTGTATTATAGATAAGTAAAATTCTTTTGAACTTATTTTATTAAAAATAAAATAAGTTTAATTTTATTTTTAATAAAATAAGTTTAAAAGAATTTTAAACTTATTTTAAACTTATTTCTTATTTTTTAATTTTTTAAACAATTCAAAATTTGGCGGCAGTCTAAAAGTCCGCCGCCAAATTTTGAAATTGTTTTAAGTGTACCACAACAACAACAACAAAAATGTTGAGTTACTGGTCTAGATACACAGTTCCGCAAAATGCTTTCCTATACGAATGATTATATCATCTTCTGATATGGTCAGAATCTCAAACAAATGCTTCCTGCTTGTAATAAGTTAAATATTTAAATAGATTCTTAATCTGATAGAATTCAATTTCAATTCAAATATATGCTGAATTTTATGATATATATTTTTGATATATATATATATATATATAATATGCATTTAAAATTCCCATTTTGATTTTTTTTTCATTCATGGATGTTTATCTTTAAACTAAAAGAGTTAATAATCATTTGTTAAAGGACAGTTGGTGGAAAGAATTTAGTGATCTGTGTAGAAATTTAAATATAATGTACAGTTTTCATATTCTGTAATTATATTTTGATTTATGTTCGTGTTACTAACATGGAATAAATGAATAGCAATAACTCTGATAACGTTATTTGTTGCTTTTTTTTTGTGTAAGGCCGTTTTTACCCACCGACGGCACGATTTTCGAAACACCACCAGATCCTTTGATAATTAAGGAAACGAAAGGAAATGAGTAATGTAATTTGAATTTCAAGAGCTGGCAACAGTGATGGTTTTTTGCATTGAAATGACGTCATTGTAGCTAAGAATCCGTAAATCAATTATATAGATGTATTAATCTTTCGGAAAAAATTATGCTGAATTCATTACGACAAATCCATTCAATTAGTGTCGTGATGTAATTCCTATGCTTAAAGTTAAAACTCTGTTGGTTGAGGAGGGAGGTGGGAGGATGTTCAATCCTCATAAAACCTCCCCCTTGGGTACACCGCTGTGGAGCACATTATTTTTGACAGTTTTATACGTTATTGAATATAGAAAAAAGATGGTGCATTTTAGGTGTTAAAACCTTTTTATGTCATCCATCCGGTATAGTAGTTAGCGACGCTGACTGCTGTGCCGTAGGGCCTGGGTTTGAATCCCGGAGGAGGCATGGATGTTTGTAAATGTATAATGCCTTCGTGGCCATGAGGTTTCCCTAAATAGCCGTCGAGCCGCAAGTCCTCTCGTGAGGTTGGTAGAAGGGGAAGAGAGGTTGGAGGCCCCTGACCCCTCCCAGGGTGTTCTCCCTAGAAATTGGGGTGGAACCAAACCAAATCGTACTGTACTGTCATCTGAATGATGCTCAAAGCTACGGCTAACGACAGGCGTACAATCTAGCCCGATGCCATGATGAATTTCGTGGCCTTGATCTGACTACGTCAGACAGGCGGCATTAGCAACAACAACAACAAACCTTTTTATCCTTCAAAAACATCACGCAACCAAAAAAATGTATGTATTTTTTGTATTTTTTTTCCAATGGGGCTGCATATTGGTATTTTAAACCTTTGCAGACCTAGTACATTCCCCAGGACCTGGTATCACTTTATAGTGCTGCACCATATAGGCGATACCAATTACAGCAAGCAATTTTGACGCCCAGTTTTCTCCATAGAGGGAGGCACCTGAGCTCTTGACGATGCGAACCAGTTCTAGGATTTAATTTTGCCGAGAGCATCCAAACCAAACGGACACTCTAGGGATCTTTTACGTGCCGTATAATCATACGACATGGCCGCTGTCGATTTTCTGCATCATGAAAATCCACCGACTTGGGCCGGGTCGAACCCGCAACCTTGGGTGTAGAAGGCCAGCGACAAACCAACCACGCCACCCAGCCGGCTGTATTTTTTATATAGAATGTACAACAGCTGATACTACAACTGTCCAGCTATAGGACCAGAACAATGAGGAAATGGTTTTCTACGTTTAAAGCCGAAGAAAACCATTTACCGTGTCTGAAAGGAATTCTGCAATGTTAGATTATATCAAGCAACAAGATGAAATTGTAGAAAAATATTTCTCACAATTAAAAGAATTAAAAAAATCCATTGAACAAGAAATACTAAAAATAAACAATTGGAATAGTATCCTGTTTCACCAAGACAAAACTAGACATTACGCTTTTGACTGCTTCTAAAAAATTTTAAAGTATACCTGTAGTTGAGATGTCCTAACCCGCCCTCGATATTCCACGGACACTGCATGCATTCTCAAATTTTCATCTACACTCATGTCCATAAATTAAGGATAATTCAGAATCTCACAGAAATTGAACTCTAAAATAAAAATTTCACCTGTAGAATTATCACACACATCTTGAAGAAGAATATGCAAATTACAGCAAACCACCAGATGGCGCGGATAGTACGTCACAATGACGAGAGTGTAAGAGGAAGTGTATAAGGAATGGTGGCAAAGAAGTAAAATTGTTCACAAGCACTTTAAAAGCCTTTCAGTGCAATAACCGCATAGTTATGGCACAAAGGAAGCATTTGGATGATTTTTACGTGGTAGAATTATCGGACGACTGAATGTGGACGTACCCAGCTGGAAGTATCCGAGGAACTTGAAATCGCCCAGAGTGTCATCTCCAGGCTTTGACAACGATTCCAAGATGATGGTAATGTGAGTAGATGCACAGGTCGCCCCCGAGTTACAACGCCGAATGAGGACCCGTATTTGGCAGTTACTGCCAAAAGAAACAGACGGGACACAGCATCAGACCTATCTTGTCAGCTCTCTTCAGCTACCGGTACGACAGTTTCAAGGCAGACCGTGTACAGACGCTTAGGGCACATTGGTCTATATGCTCGTAGGCCTAACAGATGTGTTCCCCTTACCGCAACTCACTGTCGCCTGCGATTAACCTGGAGTAGAGAGCATGCATTGTGGACACCGCAACAGTGGTCTTGTGTGATGTTTTCCGACGAGTCCAGGTTTAGTTTGCGATCTGATTCTCGCCGGACTTTCATATGGAGAGCGCCAGGTACCCGTTACCACCAAGAGAACACCATTAAACGACACCGTTACGGTGGTGCAGGATGGCTCGTTTGGGGAGGAGTTATTCTTGGTTCCAGAACTGACCTGCATGTTCAGAGTGTAACGATGACAGGCCACATCTATCGGGATGTCATTCTGGAACAACATGTACGTTTGTTTCGCGGCGCCATGGGTGCTGAATTTCTGTTTATGGATGACAACGCCCGTCCTCACCGTGCAAACATTGTAGACGAATGCCTTCAATCGGAGGATATCACCCGTATGGATTGGCCAGCATACTCACCGGACTTGAATCGAATAGAGCATGTGTGGGATATGCTTGGCCGACGAATTGCACCCGTCAACCCCGTACTCGCGCGTTTCTTGACTGTGAAAATTACGCAGTTCGTCTCGAATAGTGTAGCTTCGAAGAGCGACGTTAATGAAAATCAAATAAAATGTAAAGTTTCCTTTATGCAAAATGTTAACTCGTTGATCGATGCAAGAAATCACATTTGGGAAAATATATTTTACATAAAGCCCGAGAAAACTCGAAGAGATAAAATATTTTAATTGCATGAAAGTGTTGAAAGATTGTGATATTTATGTTTATTGATAATTGTACATCAATTTTTAAACACGTGCCTTTTGAGTATTTTTTCCAGATAAGTTCGAATTTTCTCACAATTTAATACCAACAAATATAGAATTAATAGTTTTCCTCACAAAAAATTTCATATTATAAATTGTAACTTTTGTGAGCTTTATTTTATAAATGTTTTTACTTTTTTGAAAAATTCATATTGGAGAATAGTGGAATTTAAATTAGTAAATTTAGTGGTCTGTGAGTTCTGAATAAGTGAACTTAACTGTTCAATTATTCAGAACTCAACTAATGACTGTTGCTTGAGTGAAACAATTTTTGGACAAAGATACGATGCATTCATTTTAAAAGAAATACTTGCACTATCATTTTAAATAGCTCGATAATGAATTGTCTTGCACAGAAAAAATTGAGTTAAATAACTAAATATTTGTCTGATTTTGAATTTATACGTGATTCAAAATAACGTATTATAGTTTTTGAAAAGTAGTTAAACAAGATATCAATCATTGGCATGGCCAAGTAATTTTAGCGCGTTTTTCACATGTTGTATTTTACAATAATGCAACTAATGAACTTTACTAACAGAAAATAATACTATACTTTTAAAAAAAATTAAAAATTTTTTTAAAAAATTTTATTAAATTATTAAATTTAAATATGATTCGGCTCATCTAGGGCACAAATGCGACCAAATGCCGAAAACCCGAGGTCAATCGGTTAATTATTGGCTGAGAAAAAGGTACGACAAAATATGGAACGAAGACGAAGACGAGGACGAAGACGAAATTTGCGTCCTAATAGCGCCTTTTTTTACACTACGTGAAAAACGCGCTAAAAATACTTAACCATTATTCGTATTAAAAAAAACATGTGTAATTTATAAAAGCATTATTAGAAGTACTGTTTTGATTATGATTTTATCATTCGTATTATAATTTTTGTTCGATAAATTAAAATTATTTAAGTATTTGATGCAGAGGTTGTACGAACTAAAATATCCATTTCGGTTTGAAACAAACATAATTTCAAACACAGTCCGATGCTTGAAAATCTCAAAATTATAGCTTGATATTCGAAATAAGATACTCGTATAATGAAATGTTAATTTTTGAAAAGGAGATATGAATTGTCTAAATATATTATTAAAAATTCAAAATTTAAGTTATTTAAAGTTGTTATGACGTTATTGCTTATACATAAAACATCTCTAATGGGTAAATAAAGTAACGAAAAATATGACTCGGTGGATCAGAGAAACATGTCTAGACGGTTAAGAGCCTAAAAAGAGACGCATTTAGCGTTTCATGTTATTTTTTTATTTAACTGGGTCAAGGGACTGGTCATTTGCCAACTTAAGTAAATACTATTAGTTTTTTATAGCTTCTATATTTGTTTCAAGTCAATTTAGTACTCCGTAGCTAAGATTTATGACAGTATATAAATTTAAGTCATGAAAACTTCATTTTGCTAGCTAAATATATAAAATCATTATCATGCATATAAAATATAACTTAATGGCTTAGAATTAAAAAAAAAGTTCATATGAATATTTTTGTTCATATTTATTTTAAGTTAAATTCTTTCTTCAGTGCCCATTTGCGTGCTTCATATCTTAAAATTTTCAACAATCCAAATAAAAATCCCTTCTTTCAGCTGGCTATAATTTCAAAAATAATAAATGATGGTGGTTTAAATGATATATTCAAGTATCAAAACTTGTTTTTTGTAATGATGTCTACTTAAAAAAAATAAACTGATCCAAAAATAACTTTTTTTCGAGTATTAAAAACAATTCTGATGAAAGAAAACCCGCTTCATTATCTTTTAAATAAATTAAGTGAAAGAAAAATAAGGGTATTTGGTATCATTTTCTTTGCTCAGATAATTTTTCAGCTAATTTCTGAACAATTACATCAGAAAAACAGGTAACTAAAACGAAATGAACTTAAAACTGCACTGTATGTAATAAGTTTCATTTCGTTGCTACGATATCTTATAAAGGAATATTACTGTTTCTGAAATACACCGCTGGCCACACAAAATGCAACACCAAGAAGGACCAGAGATATCACAGCGAAATTTATTTGGCTGATAACATGTTGTACAAAGATCAAACGATTAAAATTACAGCCTCTTGTGAGGTGTGGATGATGTCAAAATCAGTAGTTAGTGTAGCTGCCATTGTTTGCTATAACCGCTGCCACACGCCTCGGCATAGAATTAAAGAGGCTTTGGATGTATACTTGGAGAACAGCAGTTCCTGTAGCTTCCACGTAATGCCAAAGTTCATCTGGTGTAGTAACGGGTGGTGTTTCCTGGGGTAGTTATCCAGGTCATGGACCACACATTTGCGATTGGCGATAGATCAGGAGAACAAGCAGGCCAAGGAAGCAATTCAATCTGACGAGTAAAGAAGAACTCTTAAACATTGCGTGCCATGTGTGGTCGCGCATTATCCTGTTGGAATATGGCTGATGGCAAGCGCTGAATGTATGGGAGGACCACGGCTCCAACACTTCAGAGATGTAGGGCTGGCTGTTCAGTGTACCAGCAATGTGTACCAGAAGGATGAGGTAGTGAAATCCAAAACCACCCCCAAACCATGATACCGGGTGCATGACCAGTGGGGCGATACATATTGCAACAGTTCAGCAGCCTCTCACCACGGTATCTCCAAACTCGAATCCAACCATCGTGATGTTGCAGGCAAAAGCGGGATTCGTCAGTAAACACAATGTCGTCCCATTCCGTTGTCCATGTCCTCCGTTCATTGCACTGTTGGCGGCGCAAACTCCTGTGGTTTCCAGTCAAGGGTAAACGAAGCAATAGACGTCTTGCGGATATTTCACTCTGCTGAAAACTGCGCTGAATGGTACGAGCGGACACCGAATGATGCGTAACAGACTGAATTTGTTGTGCTGTGGTTCGTGATGTGGCTGCGCGATCCATCACTACCATGCGCACAATCTGCATGTCATCACGAGAAGTGGTGCAACGAGATGGATGCGATCGACCCCGTCAGTTCGTCGTTTTGCTCTGCGTCCAGCGATGACAGATCCGCATCACAGTTGCTTGATTTCGTCCAACACGTTGACCGATTTCTCTGAAGTATAATCCGCAATCTCTATAGGCTACTACTCTTCCTCGGTCGAATTCAGAAACTGGATGAAAAGACGCTCGATCTCTTCCACGAGGCATAGGTAAACAGCTAACGCAAAAAAAGGGGAGGAACGTACGAAAAAACAATTGCCGTACTTCAAATCGTAAATCTGTTCTCCCCTTATACATAGGTGCTACTGTTACCCGTGTTGGCGTCTGCACTATAATGCTAAGGGTTTTGCGTATTTCATCGGCGCCAAAGCATGATGCAAATTTCACATGGTTTACATGCTTCCTTCAGGGAGTTGCATTTTGTGTGGCCAGCAGTGTATATTAAAGGAATCCTAGCAAAATATTAATACAATAAATAAGTAGTTTAATGTATATAGTATCAAAGTCAATAAAAATCACTTTAGTGGTAGGTATAATTCGCTTTTTGTTGTTCCTGCAATGTCATTTAAAGCGAAATGTCAACATTGATGAGCTTACGATTGTAAGCAATTTCGCAAATTCGGTGTGTATCTTTTACATAGATAGATAACAAACATTTGTTGTTAGATTAAATAGTTTTAACATAATTTCCTAAATAGATACTTTAAATCACAGGTCGCCAAACTTATGAAGCTTCTGAGCTAACGTAACGGTTTTAAATCCGACAGTAAGCTACCAACCAAAAGAAAAGAACTATCAACTTTCTTTAAAACATCTTATGTTTGTTTATTGTCTATAAACTCTTGCGTTTGCAGTAAATATGAAATAAAATTTAACTAAGCCGTATATCACAAAAAGAAACTGAATTTGAACTGTACATTACAAAGAAATTGAAGAGTAGTTAGTAATAAATAACAAAATGTAATAACAGATTTTTTTATCAGATTAATTAACTTTAATGAGAAAGATAAATTTTTTTTTTTCATGCTGGGAGAGTAGGTAGTAGCTGCTATTTGAATACAGTTGTCCAAGTATTCATTTGTTGTCTGCTTCTGTTGTTGTCGTGTGTTTCATACTGGGATACATAAGAAAGACGAGAGATAGAACAGAAACATACAATGCAAACACCGAAGGATATAAACCTTTATTACAAACGATGATCCCAGCGTGAGTGAATATTAACGTCGCACTAATTAGCAACACAAGGGCTTTTGGCGACGGTCCGCGTAATTTTGAACCATGGTCAAGTGACGCGGACGACACCTGAGCTGGCACCCCCTCTCCTAACTACCACACCACACCAACGGGAGGACGTTTGAGCTCTCGACAGATTTAACGTGCATCCCTCCCCTACACGGCGGATCTTTAGTGGTACTGGGATCGAACTCATGACACGCTAGCCATGATCCGATGCCTAGACCATTTGGCCACCGCGGCCACACGATGATCCCAGCATAGAACAGAAGGGGTGCGCTGCTTTCCATTTGAGACGGGAATCCATTTCAGGCGAAAAGCCGACTTCTTCTCCCGAGGATACATCCATGACTTATTCGGGATTCAAACCCACGCCCTCTCGATTACAAGCCCAGTGTCATAACCACCTTACTAGGTGGAGCGGCGTCTGTTTCTGTACTTATCTTTAATAAATTTCATTCTGGAAAAAGAAATCTCATACAGATATATAGAGCTGAATATTGCTTTCATTTTGTAACAAACCTGGACCAAAATTGGGTATTTTTTCCTTTGGAACAAGAATTCAATTATTTTCAGAGCTTAATAAAGTGATCTTGCAGATAAATCCCTTTTAAAATTTATTGGTTCCAACTCCTCTGTGTTATCTACTGAAAATGTCCCTGTAAGCTACTACTACTAGCTCGAGATCGACGGTTTGGCTATCCCTGTTTTAGATATTGACTCTTTTGTCATTTGGGCTATTTGGACAGACGCATGCTTTCTATAGAGTAGAGTTTTCTATTGTTTAAATGATATTTTCGAAGATCAAATAGAATATTTTTTGTTTCTTTCCAGCTGGATGCCTTGCTAGCGCAATGCTGGCGGGAGGGCGGAGCTGATTCGCTCCGTCCATGGACTTGAGGCGGACCAATAAGAGAATACAGCAGCGATCTCTGTCCCCGAGTCACACCTCGTTGATGCTCGCATGCCAACAGGAGGCTAAAGAAGACGTTCGTAGCATCCTCGAAAGACAGGTAAGTCACGTGAGAATCCACTGAGCTACAAGTAAAATTGATGCACCCATTGGATGCTTCGTAGCATTCCATAAGCACGTCTTTCAATTGAAATATAACAAAGCATGGATTTCGTGAACATAAAAAATATCCTTTTGTCGATAAAATTAACCACAAGAGAGAAATTTTTTGAAAACATTGTATGATTAATAATGATTTTATGGTTATTTATGAAGATTATTATAATTAATAAAGGTTTTTAATTTGATACGTTTGGGAAAACCAATTGTAGTGGCTAAATCTAATATAATGAAAGAGATATATACGCAAAATCAACAGTAATTTTAGTAAAACTCTGACAATGAAAGCTTATTTACTCAGTGACGTGCACCCTCTGTAATGAAAGTAAGAGGTATATTTATATTTGCGTTATCTAATAAGCGCATATTCAAATAACTTTAGATAGGCAAACTTGGTAGAAATATTTAGATATGAAAACTAAGAAAAGAATTATTTTCAAAAATCAAATTAATGTTTTAAAAATTAGTTATTCTAATCAGATTTAAATGGAAGAATTAAGTTGGGAAGTTGGTATGCACTTTAATTGTGACTATAATGATAAGAAAAACGTCGTATTCAACACATTACATGTATACACATCTGATTAGCTATAACTGAAACTTTAATTACATATATATATATTAAAACTGAAACAAAAATAAAAATTTCATAGCAAGTGGAACAATTCATTCAAATCATTTTAAACCGTTTAGAAAGTCCTACTTGATAGGTCAGAAAACTGCTATACGGCTTTAGAGTTTTACGAGCTTTCTTTCCAGAAAAACATTCTATCTGTACTATAGGCCCAATTCATTTCAGAGTGTAAGACTTTTGTGCATCACAGTGCTTGAATTGCATCTATATATGTGAAATGTGAGATTCGAAAAGGAATGGTGGAAGCTCGGATTCAGATCAATGTTCTCTTAACTATAATTTTTTGGGGGGAGGGGAAGTATAGTTGTGTGCCATCCTGGGAGGGCGAATTTATCAAAATGAACACAATATGTGAACAAGAGAATTTTTCCAAAACGTCTCTAAAAGCTTCAAGTGTCTAAAAGATACCCAATAAAATAAGCCAAATACTATTTATTTAATGATGGAACCGTTTTTGTTCCTAAGATTAATGGTTTTACAGGAATTCCTTCGGATTTAGTTTTTTCCACCATTTTGAAACACTCTGAAATGCACTTGAGTAACCTACCTTTTTTATGCCCTATTCTTACCTGTCGTTCCAATGACAGGTCCATCCGAACCTAGATGGTGAATAACTTAATGCTTTATGCATATATCATGAATATATAAAGATATTTCTTGAGTCTGTCTTTTTTTAAACACCGACAGTTTTTGAACTCCAGTATTGAATTGCATTGAATAGTTGTCCTGTGATACCTATAGCACCTATGCTAGTGTTAGGTTTTTCCAGAATTATGTATTCACGGTACTCTTTTAAAATGGTCTAACATGAAAACATAATTGTTTTTTTTGGTCATTAAGTTACTATGATTTATCCCACAGATTATATTTATTGAACCACATTAAAAAGAGATTTAAATGATTGATTACAATTAACTTTGTAACTTATTTTCAACTTTGAATACAAAAATAAGCACATTTTTACGACTATTTTATATACCACTTGATACAGCCTGGAGCCGCTTTACAGCGAGATCGCACCGGTAAGAATGCGCTTCACTACTGCGCTGAGAATGTCGACGTGGAATGTGCCAGCCGTGTTCTCGCAGCAGCCCCCTCTTTGCTCAACGCTGCAGACGATGAAGGATACACCCCCTTGCACCTTGCAGTCATTAGTGGCAACAAGTCTATGGTGAAATATTTATTGACGAAAGGAGCCGATTCAAGAGCCATAGATAGTGAGAAACATTCGTGCGTTCATTGGGCAACAGGTGAGAAAATTGTCAACTTCACATGTATAACGGCACTTTCTGCTAAAGTTTTAGTTTGTATCTTAGAGATTTGTAGATTGTTTTTTTTTTAAATCCGACGAAACTTTTTACTGATATTGGTTTTTTTTGTAGGGAGACATAGTTTTCCATTAAATTAAACGTTTTGCAATATTTTTCCGGAAAAATTTTAATACTGCATATTTGTTACTATGCTTTATACAATTTAGTAAATATAATTTCGCATGAAATTATTATTGTGTACCTTGAGTTTTCCCTGGAAGGCATTTTGAAGCTTATCAAGCTTATCAAATGTCGTACTTACATGGAGAAATAGTTATGCCTTATCTTTAATGTCTCTTTCTATGTTTGACTTTCATACACAACTCTGACCACAGTCGACAGGGGAAACTTATTTTCCGACTCACCCTCATAATTAGAAGAATTTACTAATAATTCTAATGCAAATTTTCTAAGCCAGAAGCGTTACAACTGAATAATTTTAGAATATTAAACATAGAACCACAGGAACTTAATGGTTACAAGATTTGCGACAGGCAATATTCAGGATGATTCGTGATCTTTAAGTCATGAATCCCGTTGAATGGAATATTAGGTATTGATACCCATTGTGAAAAGAATTGGGGCTTAAAGTCCTCACATAATATAAGTTACGATAATTAGGTTCCACTCGTGTGGAGCGAAAGTTAAGGTAATTACATACCGCTTCAGGTGCGATCTTCATTGTTTGACATTGAATCAAAATCGCAAGGTCTATAGTTTTTAGTTTCAAGTTATACCAGAACAATTCTTGGAGTAACAAAGCGTATTATAAACATTACGATAATTAATGGAATAAGAAGAAAATTATTTTATCCCAGATGTTTCTCTTACCGAACTTAAAATAAGATTAAGTTTCGACTTTATCAAACATTATTTGTAAAACTTACTCGTCTTTATTATAACATATAAACGTATTCTGTTAGGATATTTTAACTTGAAACGATATCAGTTTTATTTATTAGGATTACTTAGTATGCATACATAAAATGAAACCCCTGAAAAAAAAATTCCATTTTTATTACCAGTGGAATAAAAGTACATTATAGTATGCTTTAAAAGGGAACGTATTTTTGTTTGTTTGTTTTTCCCTCTTTCGGTTGACCGTTCTAGTACTACTCAGTAAAAAAATCGAACAATGCACAATATTTCCAAAAAGTAATATTTTACATTAAAGTAATAATATTCATTTACAGCTTTTGAAAATCAATTTCTGGATTCGCTGATTCTCTCATCGTCATTCTCAGATATTTCTAGATTCTATACACCATTAAATGCAACTTATGTATTTCAAAAGGATTTTTGTAGTCATAACAAATATACAGTCATGTATTAACTTTGCCATTATGACTATCCAATAGGCTCAATTCATGACGATCACATGATTAAGACAAACACGCGTTCTCCATTGAATTCAAAGCAGACACCAAACTCATTGTACTTTTTGTTCTATTTGTAAAACTTGGTTAAAATTTCATAATTGGGTATAAATGTTCGAATGTCATGAAAAATAAATTTCTTCAAAAGGTTTTAAAATTAAAAATAAAATCTTATTTTATGCATGTATTTTTAAATAAAATGCATTTTGTCTACCTATGTGCATTGCCGTTGTCGACAAATTTGTATTTTTTGATAGAAAGTTTATGTGAAACGATCAAAAGTTGGCAACAACGAAGCGCGGGAACTGATTAGCTGGAAACATATGATTGCTTTTATCGTGTGATTGTGACATCACATGAGATTTTGAACTGATTGGCTAAAAACACGTGGTTATCATTATCATGTGACTATGACGTCATATGAATTGAGCCCATTAAGTGTTCCGAGTTCTGTCATTTAATATTAAATGATGACGACCTCAAAGCAAAATCAGTTACAACTACGTAGCTTGTGATTCTCCATCAACTCATAATCAAAAATCAGTTACGACATTGATTATTATTAATGACTTTTCCTTCCATAGTTAGTGGTGATTTGGAGTGTCTAGATCTTCTTATCAACGCCGGGGCTGACCCTTCTACTCCAGACATCCACGGGGCTTACCCTGTGCACTACGCTGCTCAGATGTGTGGGCCCAACAGCGAGATGGGCAACGATGTGAGGGTGGGTCTTCTGGTGCTCCAAAAGTTACTCTCTAGAGGCGTGGACGTGGCTGTCACAGACCGTGACGGTCGACCACCCCTGCTCTGGGCAGCCAGTGGAGGTGAGTTGACTGTAGATAGCTTCATTTGCGACTAACATCAGCAATGAGTTATCATTGCTCTTGTTGATAGCCATAAATGTCGTGTATAGGATTAATTATATTGTTATGTATTAAAGAGAAAGAAATCGAAAGAGAGAGATTGATGATGTATAGGATCAGAATGTTTTGAAACAGCGCTTGAGAAATGGAGTTTTGTTTGGCTAATGTATTTTCCAGAATCTTTTTTAACATGCATTTTTCTCTAAATGAAGAGTAAATACATGTTTTAATGTAATATTCTTTTGAAGTATAAACGAATGAATATTTTTTTTTCAAATATCAATTCGAAAATTTTGCTCAGATAATAGAACATTTTCCGAGTTCAGTTCTTTTTTTTTTTAAATATTTTTATGGTTAATGGATATATTTCCATTCACGCATTCTTTTTTTATTTTATTCTTTTTTTCTTTTTTGGTTCTAGAAAACATGATCTTTATTTTATTGAAAGTAAGCCAAATTTGGTTGTAAAGTCAACTAGATAATATAAAATAGTAAATTATGCTTTATTTTTAATATTTAATATGTTGGATTTTGAAATTTATCAAAGAATCATATTATTTAAAAAGTGGTGAATGGCTAATTTTTTTATATAGAGACTGCTCATATGTGCTACCAACATTTTGTCACCCTCTTTAAATTCTTTTCATCCAAGGAAATAGTTTGTTTTTGTATACAGTTGTAAATTAATTATACATTTTAAAATTGTCTATTTTTTAAAGTTTTGTTTAATAACATAATTTTTAAAAATTTATCAATAAAATTTAAATATCGGTCAAATATTTTGAAATATATTTTTTCAAGGTTTTATTTCTAACTAATTTCTAAAAAATAAATGTGAAATAATTTTTAAAGTTCCTCGTCTATTTTTGAAGAAGACAAATTTATTATAACAATAAATATATGAAACCATCTTAACTTTAATGTTACCCATTTTACAAATACCATAAATCTTACAAAAAATTTATAAATTATTTTCATCAAAATTGAATAATTTACTATTTTATATACAAAAATCACCAACAAATATTTTTATTTTGAAAATATTGCTATTTTCACATTGCTATGTAAAAGAAACATAAATTTAACTATAATGCATTCTAACATTTTATTCATTTTACAAACATTATTTTAATTTTTCTTTCTGTTTGCTTTTGTGTTACGTTTTTTATGCAATTATAGTTAATAAGTATGCCGAATCCTAATATCAAACATTATATATTCGTTCTACATGAGATTAATTAAAAAGGAATCTATTACAAGATTCAAATTTATTTTACTATTTTAACAATATGTAATTCAAAACAGGCTCATGAAATTAATAAGTAGTTGCAATACTAAATTTTTCCCCTCTGTAGTGTAAAATGAAATTTCATCAAATTCATACGATATCGATTTGTAATTAGAAATAATAAATTTGTAATTGCTAAATGTTTATACTTAGAAATAAGCACTCATATTTATTGATCAATCAATTGATGGAGATACTACCGGCCAATAGAATTTTGTAAATTATGAAATAAGTAAAAGTTCTTATTATTTAAGTACATGAAGAGTATTACAACAACATATTTATTGCAATTAAGTTTCAATAATTTTGAATGATGCAATAAATGATAAAGTTAATAAAAGCTTTAGAAATAAACGTCAGAAAATACACGATTAAAGCATTATAAAATCACTTGATTAAAAATAAGGATGAAAATTAACATACTAGTATTGATCCACTTTTTTTTAAATGACCAGGTAGTCAGGGACGTCTTAAGGCATGGGCCTCACCCTCGGTGGGGGCCTCGTTTCGTTCTCGACTCTGTCTTAATAAGATCATGATCCACATAATTTTAATGGTCAAGTATTATGATCGTACAGATTCTTCTAAAGACATCGAATTTCAAACTGCGTGTCGACTGGCAAAAGTGGTAAGACTGTATTATTATGTGATGACCGTTGTCCATTTCTAGGCCAAATCCTAATACCATAAACAATCCATCAACTCATTTAGTTGAAATGCGGCCATCGGTCGAGCCGGTTTGTGCCTAGGTTTTTGAGATTGTGAGTAGTGCACATTTATTTGTTCCAAATGACCATTTGAACGCGTATTTGACTGTCTACTTTTAAAGATTTCAGGTAGGGCCTACTTTTTCATATAGGCCATGGTCCTAAAAAACTCTTAAGATTTTTCTGGGCCCAGGGCTTCAAAGAGTCTTAAGACATCCTTACAGGTAGTAAGTTAAGTTTAAGAAATTTTGAGCCCTTATTTTTCAATGACTACTTTCACTTCATCGGCAGATGAAAACTATTTTATTATTAGTATAAACTTTGCAACATATATTGTCCCCCAAAGTTTTGTCAAGAGACTCAAGAGTGGACTCTCCTCTATTTCGTCATGGCTAAACTTTCTTAGAAGTTATTCCTGGGATATTTAGAAGCATAGCAAGAAGTTTGTCCAGCTGAATATCTAGTTAGCAGAACCTAGTAAAACCAAATGGTATCAGATGAACATACAGCATAGCTTGATGTTGGGGAGTTCCCATACTTTCCGAAATTCTATGTGAGCCAGACGATAGATACACTATGTGTAAAGACTCATTTGTCGACTGAGGCACATATTCGGTCCCTTCCTCAAATCATTCCAATAGTATCTGAAACTATTGGGACGCTCAAGGTTAAATTTCTTTCCTCTCGATTTTAGTGATTTCTTCATTTTCATAAATTTTATATCAGTATTTCATTTAAGACTCTTCCAAACTGTGATATGAAAAGTTTTCCTACTGAAAAGCTTCGAATTTTCATGAGTTCAAAGACCTTTTTAATTGATAGCTGGTTATCGATTTTTAGTGCTGTCAAAATTAATTTTCTTTCTGATCATTTTATTTTGTTTTAAACGTCTTTTCTAATTAAAGTCTTGTGAAGTCTTGTGAATCCAAGTTAATGAGTGCTTCATTAACTTGGCTATTTCTCCTTTACCTTTACCTTATAAAATAAAATTTTTCTCACTTCGTACTCTTTACCTCATTCAAATAAATTGGGGATGACACAATTAAAGCCTGCACTATGCTTCTCAGATGGTTTTATGTATCTTAAGAAACGCCTTGTTTAATTTTCAGTAAAATTAGTAGATTTTAATAAAATTTAGTTTAAAATTTCTTACAGTTGCTATTATTACAAAAATTATTTCATATAATCAATCTAAACACACACAAAAAAATGCTTATTATTTCTTCTTCAGAAAAATGCTTATGCTTATTATATCTTCTCCTTCTTCTATATCTTCTTATTCTTATATATTCTATTAGTTAGTGGTCTAATAATAGTTTAATGCACAATATATTGGGAAAAAATGGTTGTAAAAGTATTGCAAATTTTGCTGAAAATTTGTAAAAAACATTTCATTATTTAAAAATTTCTTTGGAATTCAAGTGAAGATGCTGATATATCCTTTGTGTTTTCTGACTTTACTATTCTCAAAATCGATAATATTAATAAATATAGAGAGTGGGAGAAAATAACCGTATGTGTGTGAAACTTTTGAAAGAACTGAAGCAAAATAAATATGTAAATTTCAGTGAATATCTAATAATTAAAATATCAATAAAATATTATACTAATTTTATATTCTGTCCTTTTGTGTTTCTTTGTATATGATTTTCAATAATGTAGGAAGTTCAAATCGAATTTCTATCAGTGCTTATGGTAAAAACAATATAAATGAAATCAAAATGTAATTGAACTTCGGATTCTGAACCATGAAATAAATACGATACTATATACCTACTTCCGGTGAACTGATTTAATGAGATCTTTTTCCGAACCAAATAAAGAAAAGGGGAAAAAGAAGAAGAATCAAGTTTGAATCAATTATTTATGTAATTTTTTGGAATAATCATGTTCGACCATTGAAAAGCGTTCGTTACTATGGAAGTATTATTATGACTAAAATGCTCTATAAAATTCTTTTCTATTCAAAAATCAATGGAAGTTAGATTTTATATTGAAGGTATCCGACTACTTGCGACAACTTTTTTTTTTAAAAAATGGAGATTTGGGGATTTTTTGTGGTTTTTAGATTTATTTAGTACATTTTAAGAAAAATATGCTAAAATTAAGAAGATAAAAAGAAATTATTATTACTAAAATGTGTGCGGGGGTAAAAATTGGTATAAATTTACAAAAAAAATAACATATACAGGGCCCATTCTGTATCAAAATTTTAAGAACAAATTTTCAATTCTGATGTGTTGCTATGTTATTCATTTTTGAAATGACCTTCAGGATAAGAGATATTTTAATTTTTACAAACACTAGAGCACTTATTCTTATTTATTATATGAAATTGCTGAAAATAACAATGATTATATTAACATAAAGGACTGTAAATTTTACAATAAAACTGTGGTTGATAAATCTGAAGGTTAAAGCTTACTATTATACAGAACATACACAAAAAATTTCAATTAATTATTTTCAAAACTTTTTGAGCAATTGCTGTCCCCTCTTGAGCATTTTCAAAAAACACATTTCGAGTAAAACGCGTTTTAAAGTATGACATCTTGCTTAAAGTAATGGCACCTGCTTTTACTAAAACCCGTGTAGTTTTTGTTCTAGTAAACGGAAAATAATACACTTGGTATTTTTACAAAGGTAATAAGATGGTCTATAAAATAAAATCATAAAAAATTTGTCAATTTTTGGCAAAATTCACAGTTTTAGAGTAGTTGGATATCTTAATTGTACGAATTGTGAAATTCAAAGTTTTTTTATACACATCGTATTATATTCGCTTTTTTTTAGTTTTCAATTTTGCAAATGATTTCATTCTGTGTTCTATTTCACCTTTGTTTCTCAAAGTTGCTTATGCAAATATAAAAAAAAAGTGAACACATTTTCTAGTTTAATATATAATGCCTTTTTAGGATGCAATCGAGAAAGCTGTATGTGAAATAATTTACTCGGATATAAGATCCGTTCTATAATTGTTTTTTTTTATTTGTATGAATCTCTGTTTATTCTGAAACTTTAATAACGGAAAGAATAAGGTTATAGTCTAATAGAAGAAAATGAGCTGAACAGAACAGAAGCCGTTTAATCTTTTACACTCTATTGTGAATAGTTTTGATGCTTAGGATGCCCTATTTTGTTGGTTACGAAATAGTAAAATTTTAACCAATCAACTATGTGTAATTTGTGTAAGCTTATTGTAATTCTTATACAGTCGGACCCCGATTTAACAAACTCCACGAATTTCGTGATTTAACGAATTTTTCTCTTTTTCTGATTAAAATGAAGGCGAAAACCCCTATTTAATGAATAACAAACCCAAATCAACGAATTATTTCAACAGCTGAAATTCTTTTTTTATTAGTTTGTATAAGAAATGAATTATAGTTTTAAAAAAACGAAACACTCCCCCTTTTATAGTTAATCAAAAATAAGTTGTAAATTAATCTTTTAGTCGCCAAATCCAGGAATGGAATCTGAAATTAGCCACCAGAGCGGGATGGGATCTGAAAATGGGAAATCGTTAATTCTGATGATCCTGATCAGCACAATGGAACAAAATTATTAAATTATTGTATTGTCAACGGTCCTGGACAAGTGAGCAAAATTTCGAATTAATCGGACCTTTCATAGTTGGTAAAAATTGAGTTCAAGGATTCCGTTACATACAACTGAAGCTTATAAAAGAGTGTTAAAAATTGGATTTTTTTTTTTTTCAAATGACATCCTTTTTGTCCGGAACAATAAAAGGATTTTTCTTGCAAGAAGTAAATTACGACTGGAAAGAGTGCAGACTATTATTAGATTTTACAGGTGCAAATGATTCATGAGTGAAACCTATTGTGTGTGTTTTGAATAAGACAGTAAATTCCTTTCTTATCTCATCCTACTTCACAACGCAAGGAATATCTTAAGATTTTAACGATTATGTTAAATTTTGATGAAGGATTGCCTACTTGTGTTGATTTGTCGGGACCGATGCATAGCGATTCTGTTACAGAAACTGATAATGAAACTCTTATCAAAACTATTACATTTTGTAATGCTTTTCATCAGAGGTTCCCAAACCTTTTTCTCTCAAAGACCCTTTGCCATATTTTTCATTTTCGTGTAGACCCCTGCTTACGTAGTATTGAATTTTTGCAAATTTATCGACTGAAATGTATTTTTGACAGCTGGTATTACTACTTACTTTAAAAGAATTAAATTTTCAACTGTAGTAAAATAAAGCGTTTAAAACAGAAGCATGTGTAAATGAATTAAATTAATACACAAAATAACTGTTACATAAAATAACTGAACAACAAACAAATGCTCTTATTGAGAGGGATGAATCTGGTGCTTTTCAATAACAAGTTTTCAACATTTCATATCTCAGTCTATAGTCAGGTTTAACCCTAAATCTCCTTTGTTAGTAAGTGTCCAGTCCCCCCCCCCTATCTTTTTTGGTTTCTGAGATTGGCCAACTCAGTGAAACTCCACTAGGAAAAGAAATTAAAAACTTTCTCACGATATTCCATAATTCGCGTCAAATAACAGTTATTTATTTTAAAAGCCAAAATAGCTGACATCAACTTTATTTTAAGATAATCGTTAGGGCCTATTCTGATTAGTTCCTATTGTAGTAATACATTTTTTCCCCCAATGTGAATACATGAATTCATTGTTTACTATGGTATTACTATAAAAAAGCAAACTCAAACCTAGTTTCAAAATCTGAGTAAAAGGCATCTAAACATTGAACGTAGGTTGAAATGTCCTAACAGACTGTCTGTGACAAATTGAGAAAATTCGCGACGTTTAATATTAAGCTTCTTTAGCTTAATTCTGTAAAGGAATGTTGAAATGGTCCTTGTCCTAGTAAAATTTATGCTGTCACCTAATAATAAATTAACCCCTCTAAATTTAGTAAATAAATCCATTAAGGTAAAATCTGGTTTCCACTAGAGTTTTTTTTTTTAAGATTAAAGTCACGATCTGGTTCAATGAGAGCCACTATCATAAACCCCCATTTAAACCTCATGGACGCCCAAATTATTTTTTCGCTGGCTAGGACCCCCCTTGATCGTCATAGATCCCTGGAGGGTCTACATAGACCACTTTGGGAATCACTGCTTTACATTTTTGTAAACTGTGAAAACAAACCTTATGCAGCAGGATGTAAATTACTCAGTATTTTCTTCTCTGCATGAAGTCGGAAAAAAACTCTTTCGAGTCAGGAATCAAAAAGATTGTCAAACATCTGTTAGTCAAGATTTAAAACTTTTCCAATTAGATGGTGCGTAGTAATTCACTAAGAGTACTTCTCTAGCCGTTGAATAAAAAGTGTGTAATTTCTGACTATGGATATTTTTATGTGTAGTTGCTTTTTCAGAATTTCCAAAGGATAAGTGAAAAAAAATTGCATTTTGTTTGGACCCCGATATAACGCATAACCCCGATTTAACGAACAAAGTGTTCAGTCCCGATGAATTCGTTAAATCCTGGTCCGACTGTTTAAGTATCACTCCACAACTGCAGTCCACTTTCAGAAGTACAAAATAATTAAACATTTTTCTCGGTTATAATTGAAAGGGGTATCTTATACTTAGAGCGATTTTCAATAAAAATTTATTTGAATTTTTCTCGTAAAGTTTTTTTTTTAATTTTGAAAAAAATCATATTAAAAATCCTGTCTTGTTGTTTATGCATGCATATTTTAACAAATTAATTCTTTAAATGTCAAATTATATCAAAGTATTTTTAGTAGCACTTGATTATATTAAGATGTAATAATTTTTATACATGCAGGTCATTTAACAGATATGTTGTCAATCTGTACTCTAAGCAAAAGAAAATAATTTCCGTACTCAATGACTATTTTATATTATGAATATTATTCAATGACTATTTTACAATTCCTTCCTTATGTCGACGAATGCTGCAGTGTTGTAAACTACAAATTTCACTAATGTTCGAGAATTATAATACGACACAAAGTGTTCTGTTTTCAACCAATCTCAAAACTAGAAGACAGCTAAAGACATTCGGTGTTAATTTTAGTCAAAGCTAGTTTGTATTTAGTCAATTATTCTGCAATGCATGCGAGGTGTAACACACACAAAAAAAACAAGACTGGCTCAATAAATCATTATACTTACGGAATCAGTTTTCCGTGACATTATCACCTTCAAAGCAATTCCTTTCAGCATTCACACATTTCTGCATTCGATGCTGCTTTTGCTGTTAACAGTTCTGGAACAAGGGTTTTGGAAGTCTATTTAGGAGATTTTCCAGTTTTTGCCTGAATCTCTTCAACTGAGGTAAAATGGGTTCCTTTCAGCAAGATTTAACTGTAAGAAAATAAAAAAAAAGGTCACATGGGGCCATATAAGGTGAATAAGGAGGATTCCCCATCACAGTAATGTTTCTACATGTCAGAAACTGTGTGACAGATAGGGCCATGTGGGTGGAAGCATTGTCTTGGTGCAACAGTCATCCATCACTTCCCAATTCTGGCCTGTTTTTTCCTAATTTTAGCACGGAGTCTTTTTTTATTACTTCAATGTAGTAGTGTCGATGTATAAACTGATCACTATTGTGAGTGAGAACCCGCTCATATCACGAATTTTGGCTATGTTTTGGTCTGTAATCTTTGACCTTGGGCACCCAGCAGGTTCATCATCTTCCACACTGACCCTTTTCCCCCTGAAAACCTTTTATACTATTCAAATACATGTGCCAGAAATAAAGTTTCATCTCCATAAGCATCGGTTAACATCTGAAATGTTTTCGTAGCTGATTTTTTAAGTTTCACAAGAAACTGGATGTTGATTCGACATTCTTCAGGCATAATGCAGTTGCATGTGTTCACTCAATGACGTAGTATTCCCAACTGGCGAGATCGATTAGAACGAAACTGGCCACATGGATAGGGGAGGTGCGTGGGATTACGTCACCAAAACAATTGTTACCAACCACACTCTTTTTTTCTTCAAGTTGCACACTTATTCTCGTTTTTTTTTTGTGTCACACCTTGTCTTCCAATATTCTCAACAGATTAAATGTTTCGATCCAACCAAAATTATTTGCGTAGTAACCTATGAGTGGTCTCTCCTTTTTAAAAGCGCTTATAAGGTAGTAATTCTCAATTTATATTGTTGTATGATCGAAGAAACCAGAGCTAGTAAAACGTACTGTCCTTCAGGAAGCAGCGACGCTATCCTGGCCTTGGTCAAGATGGAAGCAGATGTAAATGCTGTGGACCGAGATGGATTGACAGGTATGTAAAAACCGAATATACAATTATCTATTTGAATGATGCAGCAACGAACTTTTTAATTTGTTATTAATATTTTAAAAAATAAATAGAAATACATCACACTCTTTAATGTTCGACGAAAACATGGTACCTTTACCACCCCATATCTGCAATAATAATTCCGACTGATCCAAAGCAAACTCTATATTTTAAAGAATATTCATGTACTATGTGTTATAAAATTTGCATCTAATCTTACCATTATTGGAGTACTGATAAGTTTTGTGTTTCAATTTTTAATCGTATTTTAGAGAAAATTGTGACAGTATCCGCTCATGTATTGTATTTTAAAAAATATATACATAAAAATTATTTTATTTCATTTAATTTAGCTCATATTTCTTAAGAAATGATGCTGGAGAAATCTCAGTTGCTTCACCTAAGAATGTTATTGCTAAGTTTACAAGTTATAAGGTCAATTTTTATATTTATCGGTATTTACATATGATCTTCACCATCAAAAACAAAATTGAAATCATCCATCCTTTTTAAAAAATGCTGATGAATAGAAATCCCTTGTGTTGACAATAGAGAATTAAATTTTTTCAAACGAATTTTTAAATATTAAGTCATTTACTCAAAATAATCAACAGCATTGAAATAAATTTAAATTTTTAAATGCAAACATCTCTCTGAGTTTTGAATGCATTAACATCCTTAAGTTACTTTTAACAATCATTAACAAATTATACTAAAACATCTAAATTTAAGGTGCTGAATAATCTGAAGAAAATTATCTTTGATTCATATATTGCCATGTACACTCATGTCCAAAATTAAGGTCACAACCATGTTTTTCATCATAATTTTAAATTGCCTTAAGAAAAACTTTTAGAATTTGGATTTTATACATTTTGAAGAACGGGTAGTACAATATTAACTTTTAGCTTCTAAAAAGATGTTTAGCGTTAGTTTTTGCGGAATTATTGGATTGAGACCGTTTAAGCACATGAGATTTTTTCCTGCAGTTTTGTGAATATTACATTAAAACAAAAAACAAGTTAGAGAGAGAGAGCCTGCTAGCAGTAAAGATGACTTCTCAAAACCATTTAGATGATTTTTTGAGATGAAGTGCCGTTTGCAGGCTTGAAACTGGCCAGTTTCAAGCGTAAAACGCTCGATTGTTACAAGTGGCCCCTGGCTGTAGAATCAATTCTAAACAAGTGGTACTGTCACCAGGAAGGTCAACCAAGGTCGCCACAGAGCATCAACATCTGCACAGGATCACTACTTGGCCTTAAGCGCACGACGACATAGGTGGACAAGGACTCATCAGCTTGCTCGTGGCCTTGCTATTTTGTCTGGAAGAAGAATTTCCAGGCAAATGCTCTACAGTCGTCTGGCAGAGACTGTCCTTTACGGCCGGCATCCAGTTTTGTGTGTCCCTTTGACTGCATTCTACAGGAAAGATCGGTTATTGTGGAGTTGAAAATATCAGTCGCAATAATGGAGGCGTTTTCATTTCAGTAATAAGGTGAAATGTGACAGACAAAGTGATTCTCGTCGAGTCTTCATCTGAAGAGAAAGTGAAGCTCGCATTTATCCCTCTAACATAACAAAAATCGACAAATTTCGTGGCAAAGGAATCCTTGTGTGTGGCGGCGTAATGTTGGGCAGTCGTACACCCTTGTGCGTTTTCGATACGAGTACTGTCAACTCACAGCGCAATGTGGATGGGATCTTGGAAGCATATATGAGTTTTTTCTGGGTGTTATGGGTCCAGACTATATTTTTATAAATGAAAATGAGCGTCCACACAGAACTCACAATGCTGATGAATTTCATTAGAGAAGGGATATTTGCCATATGGATTGACCCTCGAGGTCTCCGCATCTAAATCCTGTTGAACATATTCGGGATGATCTAGGGAAAGCCATTTCTCAGCGTAGCCGCCTCCCATGAACCCCTAGGAGGAAAAAGTCGGGCTTTTAGAAGAATGGGCTTTGTTGCCACAAATATTTATTGACACTCTCATTAACGGTACGACAGCTCGCTATGAAGCTTGTGTGCCGGTGCACGGTAGTCACACTTCAAATTAGACAGACTTTTAACGAGGTAAATATTTTCTGTCTGATTCATGATTTCACACTTTTTGAAATATCCTGTATCACATAATTCAAAATTAAAATCTTTTTTATATGGTCAGTTGCAATATTCTTTCTCGCATTATATACGGAATTCTGGGCAACACAGAGAATAGTTAGTCAATTTTCGTAGATTTTATGTTTGTGACCTTAATATTGTACATGAATATATTCCGTAAGCCAAATTTCAGTTCGAAGTCCTTGTTTAATTATTATAAATTCCTTGACCTTATTTTTTTGTTTGTTATGAATCCAGTGTAAAATAATGATTTTGATTACCACATTGACATTCAATTCTAAAAAGCTATGACTTTTTAATTAGAAATAATATTAAAACATTGTTGCAAATAAATTTTAAATAAATAAATACAACCCTTATTATAACCCCGAAATTAATTTACATCTTACAATATATGCATGACTTATGCTGCGTATTCCCCGAAAATTATATATTTATATATATATGGCTTAATCTCTCTTCATGGTGTTACATTTTCAATGGCAATCAATGTATTTTCAAGTTGTTTCTCTCGAAGAAAGTATGGTCATAAAACTGCACTGAAATTTGATTGTATTTTCTTTAAATTTTATTCAAATTTCTTGTTTAGCCCTCCACTGTGCTGCGAGTCGAGGTCATGTCGACTGCTTAGAAACCTTAATTACTCTGTGTGGAGCAGAAGTTGACAAGGTGGATGAAAGCGGATGCTCAGCTTTGTTTTATGCTGTCACTCTGGGGCATGCAGATTGCACAAACCTCCTCCTTACTTTTGGATCACAAGCCAACAGACAGGATAACAAAGGCAGAACGTAAGTTTAACTATCACATTGCGTCTATTATAGTCTTAAGAATTCGTCTTTCTTCGACAAAACTTAATGAGAATTTTCATGTAAATATTTTAAGATAACTATTTTAATCATTTTTACCAGGATTATTTTCAAGGCTATTAAGAACAAATGATTTATACATTTCAAACTTATTCTTAATATCAATTTGTTTGATTTTCTTCGCTAAAAGCTTGACAAATGATTCCCTTTTTTGAAGATTTTTTGTGCTTTTACATTTTTAAATTAATCTTAACGTTCTTTGACTTTATTTTGATATTTCAACTTTCTGGTGGAAGCAAAATTGATTAGAAATAAATTAGAATTTTGGTATCATTTACACCGTAAATTAATTACCTGTTTTCAAACTGATATTTTATTTGTCTCACATTCTCCTCTTCTCTTGATATTCACTACAAGAATATAAAAAAGTAATATGTGAAGAGGATTAATTAGAGTTAAAAACGCTGTAAATAATATTTTTAACCAGAAAGAGGTATACAGCGATTTTCGATGTCGCGTGCTAAATAAATCATGTGAGTCTATAATTACAATTCTTACAAAAACATTTCTAAAATTGCGCTACTGGCCGTCCAAAAATGACATCAAGAATTAAGAAATAAAAGCAAACTTTAATCAAAAGATAGCATAAGATGCAAAAGTTAAAGGTTTGAAAATACAGATTTCTCTGCGAGATATAACGAGGAAATCGTACTGAATGTTTCCGCTATACCCACCTCGGTATTAAATGAAAAAGGCTCTGGATATCTTATTGAGGTACATAAGCCCATGTTACCTTCACACGTATCCAACGCTGAGCTGATATAGAAGCGAGTGGTGTATGCTCATCCATTCGGCTCCAATCATCGTTCAATCAAGTTTGATTAGCAATATTTCGTTAAGGGGGTAGGTTCACGAAACAGGATCTATATCTCAGTAATGTTAAAAAATAGGTATTTTTAAGGGACATTTACAAACATTCTATTGAATAAAAATCTCCAATTTCTTTACTGAATATTCTTTGAACCATAATACATACTTTAATCAGAGATTTTATTGGTAGGCTGTCTAGTTATTTTTTAAAAAATATATTTTTTGCACAAATCTGTTTTTCTTCTTCAAAAAACAGTTAAATTTCATAATGTTTAATGCTATAAATTAAGTCAGAATATTTTTTTGAAAAAATCCCTCGATTAAAGTGTGTATTAGAGTGTAATTATTAATTATGCAAAGTTATAAGCTGTTAAATGCAGTAGTTTAGGAATACATGTTCCTTATAGGGTAAAAATGTTAGTTTTGAGAAAGTGGATTTTAGTAATGGATTTAGTAGACTCTGATATGTGGTAAAACATTTTCAAAAAATTATTAAAAATACTTCTACTGCACGTAAAATGATAATTTTTACACCATTAGAAGCGTAGAAATTCATATTTTATTAAAATGGGAAAAGTAAAAAATGTGTTTGGGGGCCGAAATTCATGAACCTACCCCCAAAGAAGACAAGTCAAGGCAGTAATGATGGGAGAAAAAAAGAGAAGAGCTGTGAACATTGCGTCGTGAGTCGTGAACATCGCGTACTACACGTAGCCAAGAATTTCCTTGTTGAAATGTGCTGCAAATAAACTTTGAAGGCAAGGGAAGACAACACACATTCATATCTCAGACATATAACGCTGTCTGGTCATTATACTGGTAATGCATGCTAAAAGTTAGGGAGTAGAATACAAATAACGGACCAAAAAATGCATATAGCGATGCATAAGGTAATACGAGATAGGATTTAAAAGTTCTCGGACTAAGCTTATAAAGTGGAAAAATTTTGCAGTAGAGCAACTACGATAACATTTCTGTGTTATTGCATTCTACCCCTTTTCTAAAATAAGTTTGTTTCAAATCACGTGATCGGGGGCTTGCCACGGCATCTTATTTTGTAGGCGGAGGTATTTAGCCGTTAGCGGTTGAAATAAATTGTATTTATTCAGCAGAGAATGAATATCAAATTTTGTGTTTGCTTGGAAAAGAGTGCTACGGAGACTTACAAAATGTTACAGCATGTGTAAAGTAGTGATCACTATGGCAAATGCAACCTTTTGAGGGGCATCAACGTTTCAGAGAAGGCAGAGAAAGTATCGAAGACGACAAATGCACCACTGAAAACACCGAAAAAGTTTCTGCGGTGGTACATAAGAACAGGCTTCAAACAATAGCAAAATCAGGTGGGATGTCCTCGGCCCATGTCAATGGATACTGCGTAAGGATTTAACATGCATAAGGTGTGTCAACATATCGTTCCTCGCATGTTAAACGAAGATCAATCTGCAGATGAAGTTAAAAGTGTATCGCAGGCAGAATTAAAGCATATGGCTAAAAATTGATTCCAAAAATGTTTCGATGACTTTTAGAAGCCATGGTAAAAGTGTGTTGTTACTCACATCCTCCTCTTATTTCGAAGGAGGTTGTGTTTCAGCAGTTTAATTGGCAATATTTTTTAAGTTATAGACTCAGTACGGAAACTTTTGAATCTTACTACGTAGTTAAACAACTTATCGCCATGTTTCCAGACTCTAATTGGACCATTGCAATTTTGCAAACAGAAGCGTCATTCGTCTGTATAAACTAAGTCGTGTTATTCGGTTGTCCATGAGCACCGTTCCATGCGTCGATGCAGATAAAAACGCCTGTGATTTGAGATAAAAGTATCCGCATCTATAGACGCCTTGCGGAGATTTCACTGTGCTGAATATGACGTTGCATGGTACGTGCAAACACCAATTGTTGTGATATGTTTCCTGATGTGGTGAAGCGATCCTCACTGTCGTGTGTATAATATGCTTGTCATCGCGTGTAGTGGAGTGGCGAGACTGGCTTAATTAGTGCCGTCAATCAGTCGTATCTTTCTGAAACAACGCTTACATACCCGCATCACTGATACTTGGTTACGTCTCGGACGGATTATCAACTTCCGTATAAGCAATAGTTGTTCTTTTGATAAATCTAAAAACCTGCTTGAAGGACACTAGAATTTTTTTTCGATGCATACTGAAGTTTGTCATTCTAAAGAACTGAAATAAAAAGTAATTCCAGTACTTCAAAACGGCATTTTGTTCTATCTTTCTATAATGCTTTTTAGTCCCCATCGATGTGCGTCTGTGTTGAAATGCTAAGCATAAATCTCCCGTGGTTTGGATGCTTTCTTTATGATGTTATATAAAGGTTGGCCAGTAATGTAATTTTAGTTTTAAAAAGGTTTATCTTTCATCCATATCATGATACTGATGTATTTTAATAGTCTATCACTCAAAAACAGATTTTTTGTAGTTTGGTAAAGGTTTTATCCTTGAACATTATTTATAAAAAAAAATCAATACAATGAAATGAATATGAATCGCAGAACTGAAGCAAAAATATTTTAAGAAAATTGTTGTTTATTGATTATTGATGTCACTAGTATTGTTACAAACTTCCTTCCGTGACGGGTACAAGTTCGTCATTTGAATAAAATATTTCTGAGCAAAATATTTTATCCAAAACGAATATAATAATGCTATTTTCAATGTATAGTGAATTGATTTCTAGGATGACGTTTTATTTAGTTTTTCCATTAGAAACAATTTATACTATTTCTGAATTTTATGTACATAGATTCCTTATTATTAGCTGATAAACAAATATGCATTAACTTTATTTACCGATAGGCCAGCTCATTGTGGAGCTGCAAAAGGACAGTTGGAAACTCTGAAAATTCTCAATCATCACAAAGCCAATTTGTGGTTGCGGAATTCTAAGGGAGATATGCCTCTGCATGAAGCTGTCCAATCAGGAAGAAAAGGTACAAAATGCTTTTGAAAACGTTGTTACTACAAATTCTGTACTCTCTTCAAAACTAATTAAACCAGTGTTTCTAAAACTTTCAACATTTGCTACCCAATGTTCAACCATACTTTTCATCGCCCCCCCCGTCCCCACAAATAACAATGTACTGAACTCAATAATGCTATACTTTTACACTAGAGATACAATACAACACTTTCATAAGTTCCACCTGCGTATATAAACGTCTCACTCAGCCAAACCGTTAACTGCCCCGGACGTATATATACGTCTTTCGGAAATACGATTTTTTTCTGTGCATTGCTATTCATAAAAATTATTCCGAAGACTTTGGAATGCAATAAAAGGACATTGACAATATGTTTGCGAAGGATTTACTTACTTCAGATTTTTTTAATTCTTTATTCCTCCCCCCCCCCCCCCAATGTATCACGTACGAGCGTCTACGTGGAAAACGGTTCGCATTGGGAAGCGAATAGCGTAACTTTTAATCGGCAGTTAAGGGATTTATTATAAACCGTACAAATTATCAAGATAAGTGTTTATTTTTGTATATAATTTTATACATAACAAGCTCATGGAGTCACTGGTAATTTTAAACTTGTTCTTAACTTAGTATTGTGAAATTAATTATAAAATACCTTATACAGTACCGAAACATTTATAAGTGTATTATATCAGTGCAAATGTTAATTTTATTTTTTATTATGTTAGAACGTACTTCGCTTGTTTACTTTCTGTAAATTAATTTTTTTTAAATAATTTTTTGTTTTCGATTTTTCAATATGCTCGGATCCCTCTCGTAGAGTAATTACGCCCACTTAGGGGGGTGAACTTGTATTACGAAAGAAGAAATACCAAAATGTTTTATTATTTTTCAGATCTTGTTGAATGGTTGCTGTTACAACATCAGGGATCTGTTAATGTATCCAATTCTAATGGGCGGACACCTCTCCACATCGCTGCTATTACAAATAACGTGGACATGTGTAAAGTTCTTATGGATTACGGAGCCTTTATAAACCCTGTTATGAAAAACTCAAAAGTAATGTTTTGTTTTACATTTTATCATGCTCAAGTTGATTTTAGCAACTCTCCATAAAAAATTTTGATACGTGTTAAAAAAAGTTTTAAAAATTGACTCCCGAAAACTAAATCAACAGTTATATATAAAAATAAAACTAAATTTTATTATGTAACATTTGCATTTGTTCCAGTAATTCAAACCAGGCAAAACAGAATTTTTTTAAATAAAAATTGGAGTTATTCAAAGAAACATTCAAAGAAAGGAGTTTTCAATAATAATCCATATGTAGTCTCCTCACTGATATATTTTGTTATAAAAAATTAGGGTTTGTTAAGTATAAAACTGAGAAATTCCTTCTTTTTTTACATTTTTAGTTATTTATTCCTTTATTTTTTTAAAAGGAAAATTCTCAACCTGCAATTTTAGCACACATTCTGTTTTCAACTTCCTGCAAAGTGGAAGCAAAACCATAGATTCCCTTCTTCCCGTTCTGCTGTCAGACATATGAATCGAAAATTATTTCAACAATTATGAAATAAAAAATAGAAATATCCTTTTAAAAATCTTTCCTAATATTTCTAAAATTTAATTACTCAACGTAATGAATGATTTGTAAGGCCCTGATTTATAAATAAAATTCTTTTGTATCTTTCAATGGATCGATGTGAGCATTTGTTGGTTAAATATAAAGATATGATTATAACCTTACAATGCTCTTCGATTTTCTCTAGAATCAACTTTTAACCCCACTGGATGCTGCTCTTCACCGGGGCAACCGAGGGTGTGCCAAATATCTTAACCTCCACGGAGCTTTACCCGCTAGCAAACTTCTGGAAAAACGAGAATATAACCGGTAAATAATATTTTGTTCACTTTTTTTAAAAATATTTGTTTTAAGCAAAAAGACTCCAGGTTAAAGTAATTGTTTATTCACTGCGCACAATAAATCAATGCTAAGGCAATTGCCGACGGACCTCGTAATTTTGAACCATATGGTCAAGTGACGAGGACAATGCCTGAGCTGCCATGACACGCCAGCGATGAGTTCGTAAACACGACCGTTAGGCTATCGCGGCCGATTTCACTTTAAAAGAAATGAGTGTTTTAAATATATGTACGTAAGAGATAAAACATATACTAATCATATCTTTTTCGCTTTCGAACATTGCGCGATAAGTAACAATTATATTCACACAATATAAGAGCATTTCTATTATTTCAAAACATTAGAAATTTCAAAATTTATATCACTTCATACATTCTTTTTAACAGGTTTACCGAAGCTCACCTTTCCAATTCCTTAGAGCTAAGTCCTAACGCTAAAAAGAACTTGGTTCGAGACACATCAGCTCAAACAGAACTGCATCTGAAAGATGTCGATATCCAAGCTCGCGTGGATCTAAAGTCAGCCAGTGCGTCAGCGGATTTGAGCAGAGGCACTACCCCCGTCGGCTCTCCATATGGAAAAAAGAACTTCAGGTGTTCAGCAGTAGAAGGAACCGGTAAACCGATTATAGCCAAGGTTTACGTTCACACAAAGCGCTCAAAGATTAGAAGAATGACAAGGAAGCCTACGGCATATAGAAGAGACTGTCCAGGAGAAAAGGTTTGTTTGATTGGATTTTCTCTCTTAAACTCTTAAACAAATAATTGAATAAAGGAGAAGTGGGCAGCTCAGTAAAGCTTTGTTAGCCACAACATGTAGTTCGGTGAGGCTTATCCAAAGTTTCTTAAACCTCGGAAACTATTGTTCCAAGTGATTTCTTTTTGGACCTTTTAAATCGGATTTTTGATCAACCTTTCCCTGAATGCTCGGGTTGTGAATTTCGGGTTCCCCTGAATCAAAGGGTTGTGGTTCGAAAGATCAAGGCCGCTTTTCTGCTTAGGCATTCTAGATACGTGCCTAGGCCGCAAAACATATGGGGGTGCAATAAATTGTGTGGACGGCGAAAAAAGAGAAAAAGATTAAATTACTAGCGAATCGTGAGAGAAGCATTTTTACCTTCAAGAGAGTAAAGGCTGAAATGAGATCCACTATGGAAAATGAATCGCTGGGTGGGTGAATAGAGTTCCTAGCTCTTACGAGCTTTAACCACAAATCGTTATATTTTGAGTGACTTTAGCGTTTTGACTCTTGCTCTTTGTTAGATATGGAAAATGAAAAGCTAAGCACACAATTTGACATTGCTATACATTCAAAATGATATTGCAGTGTAAATTGATTACAATGATATTATTATGATTTTCTCGAAAAAAATCATTCGTTTTTCGAAGAAAACCTTCGTTGTACAATGAGAGTGACTCAAAGAATAAAAATGTCGAAAGTAAAAAGTCAGTAAAGCGATGAAAAAGATACTTAACAAGTTAATATAAACAGTTCATACAATAATGTATACTCTATTTTGTAATTGCAAACGATTTCATTGATTTGCTGTACTAATTTACAAAAGGGTGGGTGGTCCGTGATGCCGTAAAGTAAGTAATGAACAAGAGGGGCCAAACCATACCACTATCCTTTTCTTACGACTGTTAGTCCAGGACACCATCGATCCACAGGTAGTGGATAATGGAAAGACTATTCACACAAACGGCAAAAACAAAGAAAGGGAAAAGAGTTAAGGGAAAATCCCTCCCGAAATAAAACAGGAAAAGTAAGAACTGAAGGAGGTGCTCTGGAAATAGGGGGGGGGGTAACTATTGAAGTGTCTAGGATGCCGGGGAGGTTAAAAATGACTTTGCGAAACATGAAAATCCTCAATACATTTCTTCCAGCCAGGGGTAAGTGGCCGGTCGCGATAGCCTAGTAGTCATGGTCACAAATTCGTGATTAGCGTTATCGACTCACACGTTTGAGTCTTGACGCTACTGAAGGTCCATCGTATAGAGGAGCTGTTGCACGTTAAATCTGTCAGGGCTCACGTTAGTGCGGTATGAAAATTAGGAGAGACAGGAGTCAGCTAAGAAAAGCCTCGCCACTTGACCAAGTTTTAAATTTACGAAGTTCGTCGTAAATAGCCCTCGTGTTGCTTGAAGTGCAGCGTTAATAAGCACTCCCTCACTCATCTTTAGTGATGTGAAGGGAGGAAAAGTAGTGATAAGGATATTAGCTTGGAGCAGCGCTTCTCAAACTGTGGGGCACGCTTGGGGGGGGGGCGGAACAACTCCACGAGGAGGTCGCGAGCATATTACAAAAATCAAAAATCAAAAACCAAAGATTATTTTAAAATTTTTTAATTTACTGAAAGTAAACAAACAAAACACATCCTGACATAATAAAAAATAGAATACACATTTACATTGATATATTACACTAATAAATGTAACAGTGCTACACTATGTATTTTACAATTAATTTATTAATACTAAGTTAAGAACAAGTTTAATAATTACCAGTGACTCCATGGGATTGTCATATATAAAATTATATCTAAAAATGAATATTATCTTTATAATTTGTACGGTTTATAATTAATCCCTTCACTGTTGATTAAAAGTTACGCTATTCGCTTCCCAATGCCAACCGTTTTCCACGTAGGCGCGCGTACGTGATACATTGGGGGGGGGGGAGAGAAATAAAGAATAAAAAAAATCTTAAGTAAGTAAATTCTTTGCAAACATATTGTCAATGTCCTTTTATTGCATTTCAAAGCCTTCGGAATAATTTTATGGATAGCAGTGCAGAGAAAATATCGTACTTTGGAAAGACGTATATATACATTCGGGGCAGTTATCGCTTTAGCTCAGCGAGACATTTATATACGCTGGGAGCACTTAAGAGGTTATGTCGTATTGTAGTTTTAGCGTCTAAGTATAGTATCATTGAATTCAATACATTGTTATTGTATGAGGGAGGCGTAATGAAAATTATGGTTGAACATTGGGTCGCGATTATTGAAACTTTGAGAAGCACTGGCTTATAGAGTATAAAGCTCGTCATGGAAACCGTGTTGTTGTTGCTTATGCCACCTGGCCGACAGTAACATCAGATCAAAGTCCACGAAATGCATCGCGGCTTAGGGCTAGAACTCTACGCCTATCGTTAGCCTAAGCTTTGAGCCCCGTGAAGGTGACAGTACGATTTTGCTCGGTACAACACGATAGATGGCGATACCATTTGAACCCACTGATTTAACAAACACGTTCTCCGTGTGTACTCAGTGAGTGTTTGGTGGCGTCGGGCATCGAATCCAGGCCTTCCGGTCTGGCGTCCGATGCTCTAACCACTAGGCTACCCACGGCCCCAAAAATTTTCGCAGCCGGTAGGATGGAAACCGTGATATGGATTATAAAATCTCACACCAGTAACTGTTTTGGGGGATTTGATGTAATACAAAAAAAACAACAAAATTTAAAAAGTTAGCCACACAATAAAAGGAATTTAAGAAAAAATGTGCGACACACACACATCTAAATCCTAAGTTTAAATAGACATTTATCTTCAATTTTTAATTTTTTTTTTTGTTTCAAATCTTCTTTATAAGAAGAAATGTATTTAATTTTTACAAAACTTTGAAACAATTATATTTTAATGTTAGATTTAAATATAATTTAAACCTTATTCCATGCTTCGAGTGCCAACATTTCCTTCTGTTTGATAATTTTCTGTTGATTCGAACTTAATAGATTTCATCAAATCCTGCAAAATGCCGGAATAACTGAAAGGATTGCTGAAACTCGAACTCTTTCACCGCAATAAGTTGATAACACCAACAATTATTTCTGTAAAACACAGGAGGGAATTAAAGGGGGGGGGGAGCGTAATTCAGTTGGTACCGTAATAGTCGATGAATCGACGTTCTAAATTTGTTTTCTTAAACCTCTATATGAAATAAGGATATTTGGGTGTTGGGAACTGCTTGTGAATTTCTCAATAATACATTACCACACATGATCAAAGTAACCACTTCATCTAGTATAGAATTAAGCGGTCAATTTTTTTTGCCCAAAATGTTTAAAAAAAGACACATTTTTTTTTATTGCTTATAACTAAGCATAATACTTAACAGAATACAAAAACGGAAGAATTTTTTTTTACTTTTCAATTTTAAAGTTTTTACCCTATGTTTTATTTTGCAATTTTGGGACACAAAAACCTCTAAATGTTTACTTTCTATAGGTACACTTAGCCTGCTATGAAGAATGATTCATATATCTTAAAAAGAACTTCTCTCATATATACAAAAAAGTTTCATGTTAGTACCTCTTTTTCAAATGGTTGAGGATTTTGCGTGTGTGTGAGCATATATATATATACAGGGTGTCCCAAAACGATCGCAAAATTCCTCGTTGGGAGTACATAAAAACTGCCCAAAGGAGCGTTCCTGTACGATCCATAGTTTACGAGAAAAATACGAAAAACAAAGTATGACGTCACTTCCGGTGCAAGAAAAAACACTTTATTGAACATATCAACAGCAGTATATGCACAATTTAAGGCAGATGTTCAAAATGTCCACCGTGCATGTCGAGGCAGGCTTGAGCACGCCGTGGATTGGCTGTCATCACACGTCGCAGCATCGCGGGGTCCACCGAAGTACAAGCAGCATGCAGACGAGCAACTAAGTCCATTTGTGTTGTTACTACATCTCGATACACTAGTTCCTTGAGATGGCATGTCGCAGTAGTCGCAAGTAAATGTCGCAGTAGTCACGAACGGAATACCTGGCCACTATACGAAGACTACCGGTAGCTGCAAGATGCAGCCTTTTAAATACCAGTTCAACGGCGGCTTAACGTCATTCCACGGCGCGCGCATGCATGACACGACATGCGCGACGAACGTTTTAAACATTATCGTCAGGAAAGATTTGCAAATACTGTTGTTGATATGTCCAATAAAGATTTTTTTCTCTCACCGGAAGTGACGTCATACTTTGCTTTTCGTATTTTTCTAGTAAATTATGGATCGTACAGGAATGCTTCTTTGGGCAGTTTTTATGTACTCCCAACGAGGAATCTAGTTCTGCAGAGTTTATGCGGTCGTTTTGGGACACCCTGTATATGCACACATTTGAAGCATAATGTAATACTAAGTCTTTCATTGCCATGGGGACAGAGATCATATCGGCTTTTTTGAATTATCTTTCCATTTTCATTTCTTCTCGAGCAACAAATTGCACAATGTCTTGCCAATATGTGTTGTTCTTCAAATATTTTCAAGAATCTAAATTCCTGCCTTCAATGAAAAATTCTCGCTTTCACCACAAAGAAAATCTTATAAGAAGAAGTATTTCAGTACCATGGGCAAACTGCATCTCTTAAAAACTCTAGAACTAATAATATCACTGTAAGAATTAAAAATATGTGCAAATCAAAGATAGAAGGAAGAAAATATTAATACCCTTGCAGCGTATGGGCAAACCAGTTGAGGGGGTTAAAAGAATTGAATACTTGAATTCAGTGCCTAATGTAGTTTGTAAAATACATGATAAAGTTTTAAATAATTTATTAATATACCATGGAATCTTTTAGCGTTCTAATAAATTTTAATAGTGAGAATACGATAGCTTGAAAAGTTATACCGTAGTTGTAAAGTTAAGTTACATATTGTGTTGATTTTACTGTGAATGGTATGGATATTACTGTAACATAAATAATATTATGTATGCCTGTATTTTTTTTAGTATATATACATTTATCGTATTCAACCAACCTTTAGTGCTAAAACAGTACACAATTATTAAAGTGTCCAAAACGCACAAAAACACTTGAAGTAGGTCGACTATTAGTAAAAATATCCTACTTTATTTATCTTTATCTGTCTTATTTCATTTTTGTCCCGAAACTCATGTAATAATTTTTTTGAACTTGGCAACATACTTCATTTTTAAAATAATAAAAATGATATATAAACTCTTTTTCAGAGAGCTGCAGCTAAATTTTAATCATAAACACATTATTGGAATCAATTTAATTACTCAAAAATTACAGAGAGAACGATTGATAACGTAGTTGATGACTAAAACACTTAATAAACTTCTTTATTTATATAAATATTTAAAACTATTGAATATCTAAAAATTCGTTTACGTTACTCGTAACTTAATGTCGAGGTATCCTTTTATGGTCTCCTATTTTTATATTTAATATCTCGTTCTATTAAAAACAATTAAATTGATAAATAATATTTGCCAGAATTATGCAAATCATTAATTATGATATTAGAATATTGAGTATAAAATTAAGTATACGTATTCTGATGTACTGATTTCGATGAAAAAGCTCCTAGACATTTATATTAATAATATGCACATGTGTGTATAAAGATGGATATTTTTAATGTATAAATTAATAGCGTTTTTTCATCTTAGTTATCAGTTTATCCACAACAAAGAACAAGTGTCAGCTTTCAGGAATCGGATAACAGAGCTTCCAACAATCAAGGTGAAACAGAAACGCCTCATCAGACAGACCATGAAAAAGAAGTACTTAGTCGGAAAGCTTCTCAACCTGCTCTCTACGAAGAACAATTCCAGTCGGTTCCGGAGGAAATGGCAGAAATAGAGCAAGACGAGGACCAAGTGAAATTAACCGAACAAGAAACAGATAACGGTCATTACGATCAAGAGCCAGACAACAGACATTTTGACCAAGAGCCTGACAACGGGCATTACGATCAAGAGTCAGACAACAGGCTTCACGATCAAGAACCTGGTGATAGGCATTACGATCAAGAACCAGTCAATGAGGATTACGATCAGGAAGAAGCCCATCATGAAGAAAGGAATGATGATAATCTTGAAAGAGATGAAGATAGATCGCATCTTCTTTCTGTAGAACAAAGGCGACGATCGTCTTTAAGGACTCAAGAATATGACCTGGAGAACCATTCTCCCTTATCCAGTATACGGAGTCTAGAATCTACCATCAAGGATTCAGGGTTCAGTGATGATGTTGATCGTGGTCATCAGCCATCATCTTCAGATGATGATGATGACAATGGCGGTCATTCTGACTCTGAAGCTAAATATGGTCGAAGACGAAGTAGGCGGCATATTGCCAGGTATGTTGTCAGTAGTGGAGCAGCTGAGACATTCCGTTTGGAAGAAGACGATGCAGAAGATAAAAAAGTCATTGTCAAACCTCGATCTTCAAGCTTACCTCACATGAGGAAAAAGGAAGAACACTTCGAGACATGCCCAAGGCTCTTGAACAGACCAACTCTCACAAAAGAAGTCCAAAGAAGCTTAAAAAAGTGAGTATGTAATAAACTATTAGTAAATGTTAATCATATATACACACACTGGCCAATGAATCATAAATCTAAGATAAATATTTTGACCACATATGGCATGTTGTATAGTTGCATTCTCGTCCATGAAGTATCTTTCGCCATCAGGATAATAATGCAACATTGCATGGTGCACTTGATCTGCCAATATATCTCATGGCTATTTGCTTACCCCTCATGGAACACCAGGGCATCACTTCTATGCCATCAGAACATGCCCCATATCATGATACTCCCACCAGACCTTTGCACAGTGTGAGGAGTAAGACAAGATGGATTCATGGCTTCGTGGAGTTCTGGCCAAATTCGATGTCTTCCATCAGTGCAAAATAAGGTGTAACGTAATTCCCCCGACCATCTAATGTGGTCGGGAGAATTCGTTTCTAATCCTCTGATGTTCAGTGTCTTCTCTCCCGACACCACTGCAAACAAATTTTTGCATTTCGGGCAGAAATGGGGGATTTTCTCACAGGCCTCCGACTATGTATTCCTATACTCTGCAATTCTCTTCGCATGGTTCGAGCTTAAATCTGTTAGGAAGAGCTTTTGTTGACGATTTGTGGCAGTTGAAGCACAGTAGAGTTTCTGTTCTGCCGTATAATCCGTCAGAGATGCCGCCGATCAATCTTTTGAAAAACTGTGTTCGAACTACAGTTACGTCTTCAAGAGAAGGACTGTGGGTTCTGATTCCAACTTTTGAAAGTAATATGGATTCTTTTGGGAACCTAATAAGATTTGCTGGTCTTCGAAATCGAGGCGACTGCTAAACGGGCACCAACAATTAGCCCTTTTTTTCGAATGGTGAAAGATTTGTCGTTTTCCCCATTTTACTTCATTTATCGTGAAAAACACTCTTATACCTTATTTATACTAGCATTCTAAAATCATCCCAAATTTCATTCACGTCATAAGAAAACTTGTGCATACTTCATCCCTTTTCCCGCATTCAAATGCAAACATCAAAGATTTCTAATTTATTGGCTAGTGTGTGTATATTAGTAATGAAACAGATAAAGTGAAAAATTAGAGACCCTACTGGTAAACTAGAATTGATTAAACAATATAATATATATTCTGCCGGTGGTTTCTAATGGGTAGAAAATTATGTAAGAAATGTAAGTGCAGTTTTATCTTTCAAAAGCACAAAATTTAAGTTTGATGAAGATTGAGTTTTATATTAATTGGCCATCATATTATTTAGGAAGATATAAAACTGCAAAATCTAAAATATTATGTATGTCTTCATTAAATTTAACAATACATTAAATCGCTAGCATAATTAATCAAATGGTTTCTAAAAGCAGCTGACAGTTAGCCATAGCTAACAGTTGCGCATTGACTGAAGTCATAAATAATAAATAGAACTTCTTCCATTACAGTTAAAGCAACAAAATAAAATAATTTTCTAAAAATATTTACTCTTTGACCAATGGTTAGAGAAAAATAAGAGATTTCGTGCATTTGATGTTTTAAAAGAGTAAAACTTTTACCGATACTTTTTTTTGAAAAAATAATCTATAACGAGTTTGCATACAAAAAATAATAACCCCTTGGTAGCTAAAAATTTCTATTTTTAATATATGCTATCGAAATTTCTTTTAAAAAAGTATACGTTTTTTTATATATAGGGTGATTTTTTTTAAAACTGACACAATTCAGAGACACCTGTAGTTCTATCTAACTACCGCGATTGCATCAAACTTGGTGTGGAAACTAATGGTGACACACACATGAAAAGTAAGATTCACAAAGAAAAAAATTTAGTTCCAAGAACCAGCGATAGAGTTTGTTATGGCGCTGCTGTCGTACACCAAAACGAAAATTTACATAGAAAACGGGTGTGAAAGCAAATTATTTTCTATGTGACAACCACGCCAGTAATTTGGGTTGTAAAACATGGAGACAGCTCCGAAAAATACAGAATGTCTTTTATACTGACACTATTGAGAGCTACCTGTAGTTCGATTTAACAATCGAAATTGCACCAAGTTTAGTATAGAGATTAACAATGAGACGAGAAGCAAGATTTCACGGGGAAAAAATTAGTTTCAAAAATTGCTGATAGAGGTATTTATGACTTGTACAATCTAGAATGCGTTACAATAAAAAGAAAAATTAACGCATAGAAAATTAGAGTGCAATACTATGCCTTACTTATTACATTCAAGGTGACCACCATTCTTAGAAACTGCTCCATACATTCTCTATGGCCTTACGCCTCATGTCACAAGGAATATTCCACACTGCCCTGATATGTTGTCCTATAAGATACTTAAGTTTGTAACTCCTCCGACGTAATCTTTTGATTTTAAGCAACCCCAGAGACAAAAGTCACACGGAATTTGGTCAGGAGAACGAAGCGGCCATGCAATTGTAAAACCTCGACTGCTGGTTCTTTCATCAGTGAAAAGATTGCGCAACAGCTACTGTACCTTAATACCTGTATGTGGTGGTGCACCATTCTGCATGAAGATTATTTGATTCAGACATTTTCTTCGTTGAAGTTATGGAATAACAAAATTAATCAACATCTTGTGTTATCTTTGTGCGTTAAGGGTAGGGTACACTTTGCTGATCCTGTCGGAGTGACAGTCTAAAAAAAATGATTGATGAGCGACTATGAAGCCGCACCAAACGGTGACTTTTAGTGAATGCATAGGAGTTTCCTGCCCCCGACTGTTCAAAGGCAATTCGTGTGTGAACAGAATCATCCAGAGGAAAATAGGCCTCTTCTCCAAAATCAATTTGCAACGGGAAATCATCGTCAACTCACATTTTGGACAGAAACGGCAGAGAAAATATCAGTCTTTTATCAAAGTAACTGTGTTTGAGTTCATGAAAGCAGATGATTTTGTATGGGTAGTAGAGGAGAACTGGCCGCAAAACTTTCCATACCATGAAAAAGTTCATATCCAATAGTCACGCTGCACTCCGGTCGCAGTTACTACCAGAAATCGTTTCTTGGGATCTGTCGATGATTGTAGTTGCCTCATCTGTTATCAAATCTTATGACACAAGTTTGCGTCCTTTGCTTGGACGAATTTTCAGTAAGCTTGTTTCCTCAAATGTCTTAATTATTGCCTTCAAAGCATCATTTAATAAAGATCCCGGGTTCGAAATTCACGAAGGGATGTGGGTATATTGCCCTGATTCAGATAATATAGCTTCAACCAATAATGCGCTTTCTGCTGATGAGAATTGCATGTTCACTGGAAATGGATCACTTCAGCTGAAAATACTGTTTTTCCGAGCTTACTACTGGTGTCATTGTCACATATAATATCATTTGCTTTCATACCTGTTTTTTATGTAAATTTTTGGTTTGGTAAGCTACAGCAGCGCCATAAATACCCCTATTGGCAATGTTTGAAACTAATTTTTTTTTTCGTGGAGTCCTGCTCCCCATCTCATTATTAGTCTCTATACCAAATTTAGTGCAATTTTGATTGTTAGATCGAACTACAAGTTGCTCTAAATAGTGTCATGTTAAAAAAACCCCTGTGTTTTTCGATGTTGTCTGCATGTTTTACAGCTCAAATTACGGGCGTGGTAGTTACTAGGAAAAAATTTGCTATCCCACCCGTTTTCAATGTAAATTTTCGCTTTGGTAAACTACAGCAACACCTTAATTATCCCTATCGGTGGTTTTTGGAACTAAATCCCCCCCCCACCACCACCACGGAATTTTGCTTCCTATGTGATCATTAATTTTCTTACCAAGTTTGGTGCAATTACGATTGTTGGATCAAGCTAGGGTTTCTCTGAATAGTAGTCAGTTTTAAAAAAATCACCTTATATTTAATAATAGGAAGTAGTTTTTAAAATATTTCTGATAATTAATTACGAACAAAGATAAAAAAACTTAATTTCATATTTAAAATAGATGTAAATTTTTCGAAAAGGTTTTGAAATTCAGCCGGCTGGGTGGCATGGTTAGTTTATCACTGGCCTTCTGCACCTAAGGTTGCGGGTTCAATCCCGACCCAAGTCGGTAGATTTTCATGATTCAGAAAATTGACAGTGCCCATGCCGTATGATTATACGGCATGTAAAAAAATCCCTGGAGTGTCTGTTTGGCTTGGATGCTCTCGGCAAAATTAAATTCTAGAACTGGTTCGCATCGTCAAGAGCTCAGGTGCCTCCCTCTGTGGAGAAAACTGGGCGTCAAAATTGCTTGCTGTAATTGGTATCGCCTATATGGTGCAGCACTATAAAGTGATACCAGCTCCTGGGGAATGTACGAGGTCTGCAATGGTAAAACACCAATCTACTGCCTATTCGAAATTTTAAAAAAGGTTTGAAATTCTTTTGCTTTTTCTAAAAAAAATTATTAAGAAATATGATGAATTGTCATCATTAGGAAAACTTTTTAAATAATTCAAATAATAATATTTTACATTAAAAAGTTCACTATTACATTTAATCTGTCAGTTGTTTTAAAGTTGTATTTAAAATATAAAAACAAATCTTTTAGCATGTACTTAATTTCATGTATTAAATGGCAATAAAATTATTTTTAAGGTATCAAATGGAAAGGCGGTTATTTTATGAGCTTCAAGAGCTGAAGAGGAAACAAATTACTTCTAGTTTGTTAGAGGAAAGGGAAGTCGTTCAAAAAATGGTGGATCGTTTCAGAAATCACGTATTGTCTCCGTATATGACAGATTTTCAAGGACCTCTCACATTCCATGCGTTTGAGAAGTATCTTTACGGTAAGTTTTTGAGATTCTTGCTAGAAGCAAAAACTTAGTATGAGGCGTGTTTGGAAACTAAGTACAATTTGGGGAAAACTCGCATTAAAAACATTTTTCCAAACAAAATTTATTTTTACATGAAAGAACATGTCGAAAGCTATTTTCTACATATTTACCAACATTGTTCAGGCATTTTTCATAACGGGAAATCAGCTTGTCTATACCCTCTGTAAAGAAACATACCCCAGTGAACAGTTTTTGAAATTTGTAGAAACTCATTACAAAGCAATGCTATTGTAAACCGTCTATTTTCACGAATTTGCTCTCACTTTTTCAATCAAACCTTCATAGAAAGCAGAAGGCCGCTCACTCGGTGCGTCGTCATGAACATTAGTCTGTCTATCATTGAAATGCCGATCCCACTTTCTCTCCATTTCCTCACTCATTAAATTTTCACCAAAAATCTCTATAAAGTTGACGATACATTTCGACTGGCTTACCATTCCTTGCGTTCAAAAAACGGATTACAGAATTCATTTCACAGTCGATGGGATCGATAATCGTCTTAAACATTCTGAACCTTACTTACACATGTAAAAACAACACAATACGTCTAACATGACGTCCCTGGATAGACAATAAACCAGAGATACCTATGTGGAAGAGTTGAGCTCCGATACTACCTCTGCGGTTGCGGTAAAACGAAACGGTACTTAGTTTTCGGATACGCCTCGTATATAAAATATAAGGAATTCAGTGAATGTAATGTAAGAAAAAAAATCTAGATTTCCCAATTCCCATATCTCTTGGATTTTTTTCAATTTTTTTTTTCTTGTGCTTTGTATTTTCTCTTTTACAAGTTGTACTCTTTGGTACTTTATTGCTTATCCAAGAATTTCCTTGTATCATTAGTAAAGAGCATTTTTTTAAAATAAATATATACGTATTTATTTTTACTCTTTATTTTCCGGTTGCCGGTGAGGGGCCCCTTTTGTATGATAGTAATTTTTATACTATATTTTTCTCTGTACTTCCCTTTATTCTCAAGAATTTGCTAGGAAGGGAGGTGTCCCAAATAAGAGACCGTTTTGTATTTGTTTTTCTTTTGTGTATCAGGTGTTGAACATTTCAATGGAGCACTCGATCTCTGTCGAGATCATAATCTCCTATCTTTTCAAGTTGGGTGGTAAGCATTCGTCTTATAGTTGCCTTTTTTTGTTATGATTTGAAATGTAAAATTTCCATGTGAAAGATGAGTTAAGATGTCTTTTTATCGGCGGGTTGTCTGAGTATAGATGAGATGTCTAGAGAATTGGGGGAAAAGTTGTCGGGGGAGCAGATGAAGTAACAGGGGGTTCAGAATGGCTCGAAGGAAGGCAAAATCTTCGGAGGGTAGGAGAGCAAGCTTTCCTATTGGCCGGGCAACTCGACTCCCATTGGGAGGTCTAGTGTACTCGGAGGCGTGGCATCTCGGAAGGGTGCCTTTGGGTGAGCTCGGTCTTCCCGAAAAAGATTCCCCAATGGTTATTTATTAATCCCTTTAGAAGCTTAGAGTTGACAATACACAAAGTTTCCCGCAAAAAAAATGTTATTTTCTATAATAAACTGATCAGTTTTTCTTAATGTTTCTGAATAGAATTTATACTTTTCACTTTAAGGCAAACCCGAAATTCCAAACTCAGTAAATTAAAAAACATATTTATCAATATTCTCCTTTTTTTTAAAATTTAAAATATTTTTCAACGTATAAGCGTTATTATTTTTGACATAAATTAAACTCCCTTGAGTTAAAATTGTCCACCCAACTTTAGAAAAGCCCAAGAAAAAGAAAATATTTCTCACAAAAGTTCACAATTAAATAAATTAAAATACAAATAAATTAAATTAAGGAATAACAAATATAGGGTTATTCATAATTCCCTCCACGGTTTCGAAGCGCTGTAGTAAAAAAACTAAGACGAATACAGCAAAAAAAAAGAAAATTTAAAAGAATCTAGGAACAATTCACAAGTTATTACATATTTTACAGGTGTTCTATGTGTGAAACTTTGGTTACACGGCGTTAATCAATTCGATAGTCCATTTCCTGTCCCGATCTCTACTCAACATGGTACTATCAAAGTTATTGACAGCACGTGTTATCATTTGAACAGCTATGCTATATCACGAGGCAAAGAGGGTACAAAATCATGGTATGCAAAAGATCATTTTCGGGTAACATAAATAACACGGTAAGCCCAGGGGCTGAGTAGTTAGTGCATCGCGCTTCCACACCACAAGTCCGAGGTTCAAACCTCAGGCTGAGAAAGGTCGACTCAGCCTTTCATCCCTTCAGTGGGTTGATAAATGAGTATCAAGCTTGCTTGGGAACTTAACACTGAGGGCTTCGCGTCAGACTGACCACGTGAAAAAACATCTGCTCATGCACCTCAGGGCTCACTGTCACGTTTTCTGATATGGGTACAGTTGGCCTTGGCCCTCATGGGCTGTTGCTCCACTGAGTTAAATTAAATAACACAGAAAGGATAATATGTACTGTGAATAGCGTTGAGAATACCATGTTGAGTAGAAAGCGGAGCAGGAACTGGTATGTATGAAGTGCAACCAAGGCACATAGAACTGTAAAATATGGAAATAAAACCGGAATTGGTTCCAAATTCTTTCATATGTTTTTTTTTTTTTTTGCTGTATTTGTCTAAGTGGGCTGCTTTTTTTTTAGCTTGTGGCGGAATCTAAATAAGCCAGTAACAACCTCCGGACAGGAGTGATCACTTTTGTCTAGCGGTAAGTTACGCGCTTACGAATCGGAAGGTACCGAGTTCAAACCTCCGATATTGGTGACCTTGGCTGAAAAATGAAACGCAAAACCTTCTGATGTGGCATGGCGCCATCTACCTGCAAGAAGAGCAAAGTCGTCAAAACTCACTTAACGCAGCAAAGTCGTCGGACCCACTCCACGCAGCAAAGTCGTTGAACCCTCTCGACGCAGCAAAGTCGCCGGACCCACTCGGCGCAGCAAAGTCGTTAGACTCACTTGACGCAATAGTAGCAACTCCCACGCTCGCCATAACAACAGATATCTCGTTCGTTCGCCTATCCACCGACTCACTGGTGGGGGAGTACTGTGGCGGAATCTAAATAAGCCAGTAACAACCTCCGGACAAGAGTGATCACTTTTGTCTTGCGGTAAGTTACGCGCTTACGAATCAGAAGGTACCGAGTTCAAACCTCCGATAAGCTGTAGCGCTTTGAAAATTGTGGGGGAATTAAGAATTAATAATAGGTTTGTACATTTGTTAATTTTTAAAACATGGAGGATCACTCTACGTTGTAATGCTTGTGTAAACCTCAGGTTTTTTTTTTTTAAATTTGCCAATGACAAAAGATTTTTTTAAAAAATTTGTATAATGTTTTAATGTTTTTTTTAAGTATTGATTGTAATTTTCAACTTGATTTTTTCAGAACAACTGAGAAAACTGTCAATGGGTGGAAAGATACCGAAACCGAAGGTATGTGTTGACAGACTACTTTCCTTGATTTCCTTATAGTCTAAACCTGAAATGAGCACCAGTGGTTCAAAAGATGGAGATTTTGAAAGAAAATGTTAAATATTTAACTTTCCTATATAAAAAATAAACCTAATGAGCTTACTTCTACTCAGTTTATATTGTTTGCATGGAAAATTATTTTCATACTTGGGGATTATTTCATTATTAAGCAAGAAGGACATAAAACAAGAAAAAATATCTATAGCAATGGGTAATTCCTTAAGAAAATTAAATAGGGAGAAGTAAAGAGATTTAAAGATGCAAACAGTTTAAAATGTTTTATTTTAAAATGATCTTCAATTGTATATATGAATAGTACTATCTCATGAATAGCTTTTATAATTTTAAAAACATCTATTTTCCTGTTCATCAAAATGCCGCTGTAAAAGTCGGTTGGCAGTTATTCCATACGGTTCACCAAATGTCATATGCATACCTATAAAAAAAAGTGCGAATTAGTTCATTATTTTGTTAGATTTTACACCTTATCTCAGCTAAATATTGCTGTACATTTTTCGTAACATGCATAAAAATTCTGAAAACTGTTGGATTCGTTTCGTATCCAATTTAGAAACCTTAAAGCTTGTCTTGGTCATTTTACATTTATTTAATGTTAGTAAAACCCCATTCTTAAAATAATTATAGTTTTTGAATGCTTTTAAATACTCTACGTAATGGATATTTAAATGGAAATCAAACATAAATATTTTATTAAAGTTAAACGGAATCAATTCATTTAAGAGCAATTTGTTGGGTAAAATTTCTTATTAAAGATATATTCATTTAACGTTATCACACATTTCCAGTTTCTCAATATAAATTTTTACTCTCATACTTCTGCAATGCGTTATATGCAAATAGGTATCTTCCGGATAATTTTAAAATGTCATTATTTAATGGTAAAAGCATTTGTGTAATTTCTGTAAATAAATAAATATATTAGTTTAGGCAAACAAGAACCTGCATCTCATAAGTATGTTAACAATTATTAGTGCGAATTTCATACTTTACAATTAATTTTTTTGGTTGGTGGAAAGCAAAACAATCTATACATTTCTAGAATCCTTAAAAAAATTATGGATGTAACAAAAAATTCTGTGTTAATTTTTCATTCTTTTAGTAAATAAAAACATTTTTCAAAACAATTTTTTTCTTTATAAAAATTTTTAAGTGTTATTTTATAAAGTTACCATTTCTTTTCTCCTCCTTTCGAAATTTCGCTTTTGGAAAGAAGGGACGTTTTCCATATTGTATAAATATAAACCCCATTATACTTTATAAAACTCTAATAACACTTCATTAGCAAAAAATGAACTAAGAAACTAAAAAGCCCATTAAGAAATAATTAACATTCGAGAAACATGGAGCACAATTTCTTTTGTTTTAAATACTTAAACAATTAAAGCATAGAATTCTTCTTTCGGTTTACCTGGTATGTATCCCATGTAATTTGGTATCACGCCGCATTTTCTATAAGGCTTAACTTCCACTTCACGGTATTTAAATCTACAGCACGCCGGACGAGAATTTTCCCTTCGAGTATTTTCATTAGACCTGCTTTGCGAACTACAGCTTGATTTCGAAGATTGCTTCGATGACTGATAATGGCTTCTCCTATCTCCTTCACAAACGCCACCTTTAGCACAAGAGCTACAACATGCCTTAGGAGCTTGTTTTGCGAACTGATATGAGCCCCTGCGACCGCTTTCACAAGGTCCTCCTTTTGCGCAAGAACTGCAACATGCTGAAGAGGACGACTGTTTAGCAAGTTGATGATGATCTTTTCGCTCATCTTCGCCGTGTCCACTTCTGGAGCTGCAACAGGATTTGGAAGAATGTTTTCCTATTTGATGCATATTCCGATGGAAATCAGGATTCTGAAAAATCTGTAAAACCAGTCTTAAAGAAACAGAGCTCTTAAGAAGTGAACAAAGATAGAAGTAATAAATCGTTTTTTTAAAGCTTTTAAGTTTAAAATGATATCTGTTAATAAGGATAATAAAAAAACAATTAAAATTTCAAAGAGTTTCACCCCAGAATTTCTACAACAAATGTTTATTGCTATAAATTTAAAATCCATCTGAAGTATCATCGAATATAATATCACAAAATAATAAATAATCTATGCTTTATCTTCGGTGGAGAGCTATGTATCACATATTTATAAAAATCCTTTTGCAAGAGCTATTATATAAGGGGGATAATCTTTTTTTGTTTAATTTTCAAATATTCATTCAAACTTTAATCAAATTTTCTTTATGTATGTGTTTACATTTTAAATTAACATTTAAATCGAGCATTGCTTTGTTATTTTTACTCTCAAGTACACTGGCTTCCAAAAGATTAGGAACAACCCATCTTTTATGTCTAATTTGAAAATAAATTAATATAACATGAAACTCGGATAGTTTTGCTTAAAACAGCTGTTTACTGAATTTTGCATAATTTTAACATGAAGCTCAATTTACAAATCAAAGATTACATTTTTACAAAAGTTCACTAATGAATGAAAAATTAAATCCCAAATTTTTACGAGAAAACAACTAAATGAACGGGCTTTAATAAGGAATGTATTTGCCCCTACTTGTAATGAATTGCAGACACATATTTTCTCTGCTTTCAAGTAAATTATTAAACACTGGAATGGGTAGTAATTCTCCTGTATGGTGCAATCCTTATTCCAGCTCATTTAAGTCCCTTGCAGGCGAACTCAAGACTCCTGTCTACCTAAGTAGATCCAAAGAGGATCTATTAGATCAAAGTTCGGAGATCAAGCTCTCTCTTTTCCCTCTCTGATCATTCCAATCCCTTCAGATCTTGATCCTCAAGACATTCATTAGTTCATCTAGCTCGGGAAATCGGGTGTTATCATTCATCAGAACAAATTTATGACAAAATTACAGCGTCATATGATGTGAGATATGGAGCAAGATCAGGATCTCGCCCTTAGCAACTAAGGCTCCTTCATAGAGCGTATGCAGGTTGGCGTGGCCATACGTAGAGATTCCATCTAAATTCCACTTCTTGTATGACTGTCTTTCAACAAGGTTAGATGAGTATTATATATATCTGGTGCCTTATTCTCATTAGATCGGCTTTTTTTTCCAAAATGAATGTGCACTTCCTTGACTTCAATTAAGAGGGACGCACAAAGGAAACTTTGCACAGTTTTCAATTAAGATATTTTTTCCGTAGAAACAGACACTGTCATCCGTGATGCGGCACAACGACCAAAGGAAGTCAGTCTTTCACAGTTTTTAATTAAGATATTTTTTTCCGTAGAAACAGACATTGTCATCCCTGATGCAGCACAATGATTTGAAATGAGTTGAAGCACAGTAGACTTCCACCTTAAAGAACTAAAAAGCGACCTTGAGCAGGAGTTTTAACCTATGAACTGCATTAAACATATTTCCTTGATATTGAGTTTTTGAATATACATCGATCCTAGAGTCTTTTGAATCCATTATGAGACATATTAGGACGTCTGACAGCATCATCTTATCCATTTCCCTTAATCCGATTGCCTGCCATCTAAAGAAATTGAATAAACAATTTCTTCTGAACATGGTCAGCAATATCTTACTTCCAAAACCAAAGATCAACAAATATATATAACAACTCCACACAAAAGTGGGTTATTTGTAGCTCCTATGAAAGCTATATAAATTAATAATTCTTTTTAAAAGAATAGCTACAAATTTCGTCTCGTATTTTTTTATTTAATTTTTTTTTAGATCAATCGTATATAAATCGTACTTTTTACTTTATTTTCATTCATTTAACGATGAGCATCCGGAAACTGACTGTACCTCAATTTTTAGAAGCCAAGGCACATAAAAATATCAAAATATTAACCAATATGATACTTAATTCTTTAACTTGTGTAAATTTGGCAGCAAAAAGTTTTGAATCATATTTTTTTCATGATGTATAACAATTTCTTACAAATATTAAAGCAGTATAAATACATACTCTTATCAATTATTTAATCGTTTAAAAAAGAAACAGGATGAGGAAGAAATAACACATAAAATAATAAAAACAAAAAGGAACATTTTTAAGACTGCTTGATGATTGACTTATTGTTTATTGACGTCGCTCTGGAAGCAATACGAGGGATGTACTTTGAAGTATGGCCGCGTGGTACCCGAATTTGCACAGCACTCTCTTATCTTTTACACACTAACGAAAACACTTTGCACTTCTACAGATTTAACTGATATATATATATATATATATATTTCGACATATTTGGAAATACGAGACTCTAAAATGTAACTCATTGGTTACGAGGCATTTACTCTGCTAACCAGATTGCCCCAAACCTACTTGACCCATGAATAAATTGAAAAAGTTCAATCATAGAGTTCTGAACATTCAGTTAGGAGAGTAAATTATGTCATAAATTCATCCCAATTGTTCAGATTCTAAATCTGCCTTAGAGGCCATCATAAGTGGAGAGACTAACATCACTCCTCTATAAATTTCCTATTCAAGAAGATGCATTACAAGGAGAAATCCTGTGTGCTACAATGGATACCTGCACATATCAATTTCGAAGGAAATGAGTGTGCAGATTCTTTGACCAAAGAACCCAGAGACCATGCCTAAACTTGTACCATCATCATACTTTCTAATTCAAACGCTGTAGCCAGATCTAGACTCTTACCACATTTCTTTAATAAATCACTCCTAACAGACTTCAACTCCCTAAGAATCATAACGTCCACAATCACAAGACTAAGAAATCATCACTACAAGGGCCTGAAAATTCATCCTGATAAAACAAGATCTTACATACAGTGTAAAAACTGCCCCGAATTCTAACCGCTCACACCCAAACATATCTTCGAGTGTCCAGCGTTCACCCCAAGAGCATTGAAGCTCGGTCTAACTCCACTTATGGACCCATTGCAGGAGATCCTCTATAGCTAAAACGCTCCGGAATTGGTACCCACAGTAGTTGCTACCTTCAGTGGAATCTAGAGTGTTTATTTATTTATTTACCAAAAAAAAATTCCGTATGGACACAGGAACAACAACAACGTCCTAATTAATAACAAAAAATTGGTGCTCAATACTATTAATGTGAGCTTCTACATATATTGTTGAGAGAGAGAACTTTTATGCAGGGTGTCCAGCCTTTATGTGACCCAATAGCTAATTCCCGAACATTTCGGCTTAGATATACACTTCCAATTTGAAAAATGTTTTAAAAAAGGTAAGGAATGTTTTTACGTGGTTTTCGAACCAAAACCACCATTTAGAAAAAAATTACAAAAATTAATTTTTTATACGGTCTCTAGGTCCTATCACTTATATTTAGGAAAAGATGCAGTACACAAAAACAAAGTAAACACAAAAAGTTTCATTTTATTAAGATAAAAACTGGCCAAGTTATGGAACTTTAAAAATCGCATATTTCCTCAATTTTCCCGGCCGTTTTCAAGAAGCTAGTAAGGGGCCGTCTCCAAAGTGAAATTAATTGGAACTCTGCCAGGAAACTTTCCCTCTTGCACGTCACTCTTTTGTAAATCGTTTTTTAATTTAAAAGCATACGTTAATAATACAATAATTGAGTACTTAAGAAATAAAACTTATTCTGTGCACGTGTAAAACAGAAAAAATAAAATATTTTGGACGAAGAAAACATTTCAAAAGCAGTTCCAAAAAAAGTAGGCTTTTTTGCTGGGGCTTCAGACTGATTTGCTGAGGTACTGATCATGGCAATTATTAAAAATCTATTGTGTAGTCGCTAGATATTGCAATATTACGAATTCTTGTACGGGAGAACGAGATGTATACAAATGAAGAATAATACGAAATGGTACTGTTGTATGTGCAGTGTAATCGAAATAAGAGAGAGGCGGCAAGACTTTATGCAATTTCCTAGTCGAAGACATCCATCTTATTGTACAATTGCCCGTGCTGTTCAAATCTTGTATAAAACCGGGAGTTGTCATAAACGTATTCCTTTGTCTCGTGCCACACTTTCAAACTTGCGGATACCCGCTGAGGATGTTCTAGGATATGCCCTGGCTCATCCTGAAAGTAGTGTCCGGGATATTAGCAAGGCTTGTTCCTACTCAAAATCGACAGTGTGGAACACATTATATACGTACGGTGCATATCCTTATCGTCCAGTCCTGGCGCAGGAACTAACGCCCGGAGACCAGAAGCGTCGTTTTGATTTTTGCAATTTCGTGTTAAATACACTGGATGAAAATCCAGTTTTTTTTAATGAAGTTTTGTGGTCGGATGAATGCCAGTTCTCGAGGCAAGGCACTATTAATACGCAGAATACGCAGTATTGGTCCCTCGAAAACCCACATCTAATACGATCGAATTGCCACCAAATGCATTGGTCGGTGAATGTGTGGTGCGGAATATGGAAGAGCACCTTAATTGGCTCAATGTATTTCGATGGACCTTTAACATCAGAATCATACACGGAAATTTTATCTGGACCAATAGCCGATTTTTTAGAAGATGAAGTTTCCTAAGTCCTCTGGATTTCTTTCTCTGGGGCTTCCTGAAAAACAAAGTGTACGCACGTGAACCCACGAGTAAATCCGATTTACTCAATCGAATCAGCATGGCATGCAGGTCTGTGACATCAACTATGTTGCAGGAGCCACAGGTGGAGTTTCTGACGCGGGTTCGATACTGCATTTCTGCGGAAGGCCGACATTTTGAACATTATTTAAGTTAATTTGGTCATTCATTCTGATATAATAAAGCCCTTGATTCATGATTGGCGCATCATTCCACATTATACTATAATCTGAACGGCGAATCATGTATTCTTTTGCTGCTATTTGTTAAAATAAGCTCAATTAATCTTTTCGGTACAAGTTGTATTTCTTTAATTTAACTTTTATTGTTTGCCATACTGCAATACAAATTGTCAATCTATGATGTTTAAAACGATGTTTCAATATTACTATGATGTTTTTCTTTTGCTCTTTCTGTAGATAGTGAATTACTGTTCACTAAACTCAATGTATATACAACCCCCTTTTCTGAGCAATTCAGATGCTTCAATTTTATGTAGGCATAACTCGGTTAGTTTTTATCGTAATAAAATGAAACCTTTTGTGTTTACTTTGTTTCTGTGTGTACTGCATCTTTTCCTAAATATAAGTGATAGGACCTGTGGACTGTATAAAAATTTAATTTTTGTAATTTTTTTCTAAATGGGACTTTTTGTTCGAAACCACGTAAAAACATTCCTTACCTTTTTTAAGACATTTTTCAAATTGGAAGTGTATATCTAAGCCGAACGGTTCAGGAATTAGCTATTGGGTCACATTAAGACTGGACACCCTGCATATATATATAAAGAAAATCTCTCGATAAGAAATACCAAGTGGGCAAAAAGTCCGTAAAAACTTACAAAATTTATAAAATCCGGAAAAATAAACAGAATAAAAAATGTTGTTCAGGTTTAGGAATGGTAAGTCACGGGAATTTTTTAGGAATAAGAAAGAAAAAAATTATTATTCATTAGTGAGTCTTCTTTTTTTAAAGCCTATAATTGACTACTCTCAAAACTATACATGGTGAACTGGTTCAGTCAAATAGTTTCCTTCAAATACCTGCCGAGTTTTAGTGATTCACAGATAATTTTCACCTTAACTGTCATTTAACTTTATACCCTTTTCAAAAACATAGATCATACTTAATGAATTGTGATGTTGAAAGTTTTGTCTTTAGTCAAATTAATTTTTAATCATTTTATTGTCCTTTTGTGAATAATATGCTCATTATGTAGCATTGTATCCAATGTATGTGCGTAGTATGATCCAAAAATTTGGGGACAAGGTGTAGAAAACCTTACCCTGAATAGTTCTTAGCACATCCACCTTCAAAGTAGTCCCTTGGGCGACGATGCAGTCTGTCAGCGTTCTTAACTATAACTTCTGGAATCACAGCTGGAAGCCATTTTTCGCAACTTCCCGTAATTCCTCCAGCGATACTACTTTCACTTCATCTGATGACACAAAACTACATCCTTGTAAATGTTTTTTCATTGATAGGAACAGGCAAATGTCACACAAGGCTAAGTCTGGTGAATAGGAGGTATATGGAAGCACTTTAGTGAGAGTTTTGGGGAGGAACTCTTTTACTAATTGGGATCTATGTACTGGTGCGTTGTCATGCAGGAGATACCAGTCGTCACTCTACCAGAACTGAGGTCGTTTTCGACGAATGGATCTCCTTAAACGACGTCTTCGAGAAGTGTGTAGCCTCAGCGATTTGTTCAAGTGTTTGGCGACGATCTTTTCGAACACATTCAGGCACCAACGTACCCTCTTTCGCGTTCTGTGAAGTCGAAGGTCATCCAACGCATTCATTGTATTCGATGAATTCTCGTCTCTCTTTAAAACGCTGATGCTATTCGTAAACCTTGAATATCGCCATTGTAAATTCACCATACACCTTACTTAGCATTTCTAAAGTCTCCATTGGTGTTTTACCTAAGCGAATTTAATGTTCAACTCTGTCTAAAAACCCCATCTTTCTTAGATTGTGAAACATAGCTAACTAACTTCGGAAGGTGACAGCTGCGAGTGCGGTTTGGTCACATGACATGGACGAAACAACCTGGCTAGATAGAGGAGGATTGAAAGAATCCATTTCAGGGGGTTTAACTTCAGGAGCTTGCTTTCGTCATTAGAAATAGCCACTGCCCCCGAATTTTTGGGTCGTACTACGTATATGTTGATCTATAATTTCGGAATATAAAGACCAATAACATTAATTAAAGGGCATAAACACTGAAAGTTACTTCTTGTTCCAACTTAAGATCGATGTCTAATATTTATAAATTTGCGTTTACCCAATAGAGGGCGTTGTTTGTAACTCGTATGAGTTCAAAGGCTATTAGGGGTAATAATTTGTTATTATAGCAACGAGGTGTGGCTTAGAAGTTATTGACAGTTATAGTTGGTATTAGAACGCATGCATTATTTTAAGAAACAGATTATATAGAATAAATAAACTAGCAGCTTAAAACTATAGTGTCAGAGCAAATAGTGAAAAGAGAGAAATAGTGAGAAGAGAGAATTTTTGTACAAAAATTCCTACACAGATAATGTTTTATCACTGCAGCGCATAAACGGGTGTGGAGACATTTTTGTTTTTGAAAGCCATGCTAATATATTGGAATCATGTTGTGTACTCACAGCGGTTCTGAATTCTTGTCAGAAGTATGTTTTTCCCTCATAGCTGATATATTTTTCTATATCAGCTCTGAGCGGTCTATATTTATCAGAAAATTTAGGATATTTGTTTGATTTGTGTTTGTTACTTGTGACTTTCCCCCCGTTCATCTAGAACCCTCTCTAACTAGTTTTTAACGATTCCTTTATCACTGATTTAACCGTAATAACCATTTTTCTGATATAAAATAGAAAACAATACTTATATTTGATTAATGTTCATTTCTCAAATATGAAAATTTGAAAATTCCTTAACTTACTGATGTAATATCTGTAAGGTATGGGAAAGGCATTTTGATAATATTGGGGAAAATAAGGGCTTTGATTATAGTATGCCTAAATATTTAATATTAAATGCAGAATGAATGGCATTGCAGTTAGTTTGGTATCGTCTTGTACAAGCATTATATACTAAATACATTATGTAACTATTTTACGAAATACTTGCATTATCACCAAACCCATGGCTTTGTCTGCTACAGAAGCTATATTCATCATCACAGCGTTTATCTGCACAAGAAGAGCCATATTCACTACAACTAAGTGGATAGGCTTTGAGAGGACAGCGAGGATCTTCATACGTTTGATCCTCTCTTTTACAAGATGTCCATAAGTTTGTGGGAACATGGCCTGAAAATAAAGACCTTTTAAGAAGAAATATTACAAGAATGTATTCCATAACTATAGTATTTCATAATTACCAATGTGATTGGGGACCACAAAATCCTCAAATACTTCTTGATAGAAACTTCTGAACACGTCTCCAACTCATAATATAAGTTAAAATTAGATATAATCACAAAAAATATGATAATAATGTTTTAAAAAACGTTCGATTACATCTTCATTTTTTTTTCATAACATTCCGAATTTTTTTATTCGCAATCTTAAATATCCCACTATGCAAATGAAACTTGTAAAATTTAATTGTTTAATTCAGAATCCTCTCTGTAATATATCGATTAATATTTACATTGAATGTTTACGCATTTTCATTGTACATCAATATCAACTTTCGAACGAATAAAGAAATTAAATTACGAATTCTCTAATGAATAACAGAAATGTCTACACCATTTTTTCATAACATTTTGAAATTTACACTGTAATTATTTGAAATTAGAATAATATGCTTAGTTTTATTTTTCCAAAAAATGCTGCAAAATACTTCTAAGAGTAGATAACTGGCATGATTCAATTATTTTATTAAAATAAATGCAAAAAAAGCACATTAATACTAATACATGAAAATAATGCATAAAATAACACTAACCCCCTATATAAATACCTATACAAAATTCTCTAATATTATTCATAAAAATATCTATTTTTACATTTTTCTTATTCGATTGATCAACTAAAATCGTATTAGGCATTAACTTTCATTTTTTCATGATCTATAAAATAGCACAAAACAATAAAGCATAGAGTAAGGATAAAGAAATAAACAAACAGAAACCTAATACAAAAGCGATCTGGGGAAAAAAGAAGAAATGTGAAACATTTTTGCAAAAAACTTTCAGTACAGGCATCTTTTAGAGACATACAGCTATAATAATAAGGTGAATTTGCAATAATTGGTAAAATGAACAACCAATTCTGCAAAATAGTTATTCTTATACAAATTTCTATACATAAACGATAGACATAACATTTTATGGGAGAGCACGTAAAAGGGTACATCCACTGCTCTGAAGTATTTATCAATATTCTAAGGGAAGGCAACGGGAGTATTAACATGTGTGTGTGAAATTATTAGAAACCCAAAGAAGCTATACAATCTTAACTGGGCTATAAAGAACCATCATCATGAATTTCATCGAGATAAAATTTGTGTTTGGCTCTCTAGGAGAAATGTACTGTAATTAGTGCAGTTGATGAGTTTGATATGGCCCCCAATGTCGTTTCATGTATTTAGAGAAATTTAAGGAAACCAAATGGTGAAGCAAAAGGTTAATACCACTACGGAAGGATTAATATATCATTTGACGTATGGAAAGCTATAGATGCTAAATAATATTATTTATTGTGTCATGCCTGCAGAAAAATGATATAGGCACACCCATCTAATATCCAAAGCTTTGCACTCATTGATGGCTCTATTTGCAATAGTATTGAAAATACAGACTAGATGTATCATCAATAGAATCTTGTCCTGTTCACAGGTGAAACGTTTCAGTTCCACAAGCATATAGGATAGTAAGTCATATGAAGAAAGTGAAGATTGGCCGACATCATGGAAAGAACTGATCCTGAAAGAAACTGAGATGAATGGTTGCTTTGAATTCTGCATTTTCGAAGGACACACTGTTAAAGAAAGTAATTATAATTAACATGTGATACTTCTGCTCTTAAGTCTGTTCTGAAATGCCGCATCTGAAGACTTTGCTTTATAAATGACAATATTGGACCACGATGGAATCTTGCTGTATTGGAAAAGTGAGAATACTATTCAAATATATTGGTCAGAATAATTTCCACAAGGGGCTCTAATCTGACATAGAATATCAAATAGCTTAAATAAATAACAAAAAAAGAGCAATATTTTTCTGAGAAACTATCCAATAACTTTGTGTTGGATTTAAATGGATTGTACCACTCAACTATTGCTGTTAAAAAGGGCCATTTTCATTCCTAATGGATGATTTCTATTTGTAATTTCTTACACTTGGCTATATATTCACTTGTGCGAATGTTACCCTTTGAATAAAATTTATTTTCATTTTGAATTGTACTGCATTCATGCTGTTCCTTTTTTGTTACTTATTTTCTGTTTCCTTCTGTTACAAAATAAGATGTCTGTGTCATAGTTTTTTTTTATAATTGTGTTATTTAACACATTATTTTCGTGTGAATCAAGAATAATTGAAGAAAACCAAATATGGAATTTAATTTACATGTTACTTAAGTTTTGAAATTTGAGGTAATTCTATGTTAGAATACAAGCGAACATGTTCAATAGTCACTTTAATACAAGTACTAATACATATCCGATAATGACTAGCTGTTTTAATCTACAAGGTGTCTTATCATTATTATTTTAAGTTGAATGTACTCTTGAAAAGTTATGTTAGTCTTACCTGTATAACCCTGTGCATATTCAGGCATAGCATCGTAATGACATTCAAAACCTTCGCCACTTCGATAAGTCACACCTGCATTTTGAGCTTCATGTCTCCGTATGGACCCAAGCCGCCCTCGTAAATGAGGGCGTTCTCGAATTACTTCCCGTGTAGTATCAGTGTAGTTCTGACCTATTCGATGAGCCATATCAGGACAAAAGCCTGTATACCTAAACAGAAGAAAATTATCAATCTCTCGATCTAAATAATGTTTATGTCAGCCCACTAAATGATCCATCCTACAACTTCACAAATTCTAATATATCGAATGCACTTACCTTTCTTGTAAACATAGAATATTATAAACATTGCTTTTTCTGTGCTTAGTAATATACAATACCACATTATCACTCTTTCAATCGAAATTTCCTCTGTCACATTTTGGACGGCATCAATTCAATAAATACTGATTAAATTGATTCCTTCTATCAAATATTTTCGAGGAAATATATCCGAACGTTGAAAGAAGGAACACTTTTTGATCAACGAAGGGGTCAACTGGTTGACTACAAAGTCTGGCTAAAAGTGCATTTTTAATAGCCAGGGCAGTATGCCCAAACGTGCATTTACACCATCTACCTTTCTGAGGATGAAATGACTGATCGCATCATATCAATCATTGCTGATCCGAAAAAGGGCCATAACCCGAAATCAGGGTGTCAAGCACCGCTGGGGATCAGAAGAGAAAATCAAATGAATAACGTAAAATTTAATATATTTTTTATAAGAATATGTGTGGCTCAGGTAGAGAACACATTCAAACTTAAGGAAGAAAAATAGCAAAATCCTGAACAAGATAAAACTGTCTTGGAAAAGAAAGATTATACCCCCCCCCCTTCCCAAGACAATTCGAAAAGTATTAATCGATTCAGTTTTGATATTGCGAGGCAAAAAAGGGGATTCTTAAAAAAAATAGGAATTAGTGGTATGAAATAGACAAAAATAATTAATAAAAATTTGACAAAAAGACTTTAAATAAATCAGTTAACTATTTCTTTTGGCTGATCTGAATGCATTATATATTATAATATAAATATACGAATATATTTCTCTTTCATTTGTTTCTAAGGAAACTGAGATTTACTTAAAAATAATTATAGGTTTGGAAGAGTTTAGGGAATGTGAGTAATTATCAATTTCTATTAGTTAGATTATTAATTAAATTTTGAAAAAGTGATATATTATTAAATGAATATGTTTTTCATAAATATTCTCTTTTCTTTTTGCCCGTTGTTCATGTACTACTCGAACAGTAAATTCATACTAAAATAAAATAAAAAATTTGAAATTATGGAACGCTCAAAAGAAAGAAAAAGAAAGAGAATATGATTAACTTCATTTCAAACATAAGTAGCATTCGTATTATCCATGCCAGGTTGACAATTTTTTTTTCAATAAAAAAAGTACACATTCGTGATACTATTTTGATTTTTGTTTCGAACTGTACTGAAATTTCCTTCAATATGATATCGAAAACATTGTTTTTTCCTGTGTAGCTTCTTTTTTCTTACACACGAATTTTGGTTAATACGGGAATAAGCAATAAAATCCTGTGCCAAGTTCACTTTAATTCTTATCTTCATTCAAGCACTTAGTGTTTTTGTGTGGCCTTGTCTCGGGATACACGTGACACTAAAAATGCAATATAAAGCGAAGTTACCTGAAAATTATGCAAATTTCAGGGTAGGCACATCTTACTGAGCAATGTAAATTTTAAGAAATGAGCATCTCCTCGACATACATTGAGTAGGATATAGGGGAAGGAACCTGCAGAATGTGCTCAATAATGCCACGAAAATCATTGTGGATTTTTTTTTTGTCTCAGAGGACACATGTTATAACAGAAAATGCCCGTTAACCAACAAAGGAGACAATTTCGGCATCAATTATTTTCTGTCTAGAACAGATATTAACTGTTGCGCAGTATAGCTGAATCGGCTCTTGCCCTATCATCACTCACTCCTAGATTTTTTACTAGGGCCGTGGTAATTAGACTGAGAAGGGGAGATTGTGTGGTTCATACGTAAAATCTCAGCTGACAATCACGTAGAAGCATCCACAAAGCACCAGCTGTGGCAAAAATAGTTGGAAGAAATGTGACAAATTTGAAAGGTATCGGTAGGACCAGAATGACGTCAGAACGCGTAGACTAAAGCCTCCACCGACAAGCGGTAGAGCTCTCGCAGGCCACTTCAGCACCAATTTCATAGTATGTGCAGTAGCCGTGGTAGACTAGTGGCTTACGAACTCGTGGTAGGGGTGTCATGAGTTCGAGCCGAAGTGCCACGGAAGACCCGTAGTGTAAAAGGGCTGATACACTTTAAATCTGTTGAAGCTCAAAGTTCTTCCATTGGCGTGGTGTAGTAGTTTTGAATAGGGGGACTGCTAGCTCAGATATTGTCCTCGTTACTTGACCGTGACTCAAAATTTCAAGGTCTGTCGCCAATAGACCACGTGTAGCTTAAAAGTGCGATGTTAATAAACTCTTGTAGTGTGCAGGACATCCTTACGTATCATTTGGTTGCTAGCGATCTGCACTCATGATACCCGTTAAGAATACTGCCGTTGATCCCACAACACGTACGACTTTGTTTGCAATGGGGCTGTGATGGAACGACGTAGACGAAAAAACAGCAAAGATTTACGTTCTCAGACAAATCACATTTCTGTTTGTCCAATGATAATCATTATGGATAAGTGTGGTGTTCACATGAGAACAAGTCCGATCCAGCCACCTCTATGCAATATCTTACCACGCGACGACGCGGCATAATAATTTAGGTCAGCATCGTGTACGATAGCAGGCCACTCCTAATTCTTATTCACGGCACTTTGACGTCCAAACGATACATGGATGATGTGTTGCGGCCAGTAACGTTCCCATCCCTCGAAGGGTAGGGGTTCTTTATGTCCTTTACTAACACGGTAACAATTGACCACACACTACGCTCATTTTATCCAACGTGCTTTTCAAAATTTTCAGGTACTTTCCTCTCTTCCATTCTGCTCTGATCTGTCATCAACCATATACTTCTGAAGCGTAATTGGGAGCTGTTACCACTCCCTGCTACCACCTCGTTCAGATGAATTGTGAGATATGTTGATAAGGAATGGAAAGAGTTAGCAAGACGCTAACTATATTGTTATTGGCTTTGTGTTTACATGTGTTACTTTATGTATTGCCATCCGTGTGGTGGTTCTATAATTTAATGATCAAGCTTTTTCCTCGCTTTGTGTTATGAATAAAATAAACAGCCTTACTTTTCACTGCTGTCTCTCATTTTTCACTGAATTTCTACACTTTCCGGCCACTTTTTCTTGGCGTTGCATTTTATTCGAATTGCCTATTTATTCGAATTAATTTCAGTAATATTCATAAGATATAGTTATACCTTCTTCGATATTGTAAATAAAAAACAAACTCCGCCCATATCTTATTAAATTTTATTATTACTTGATTATAACAGCCTTCTTGCATTAAATAACCATATTAAAACATTGCTTTTAAAATCTATAATGCAAGCGTAATTAAATATAAATCTAGCCATATAAAAGGGTATATTTCTGAAATGCCGGATATATTTTGTTAATATTGATATTATCCATAAGGCTTTCCCTTATGTACCTTGTTTTAATGCTTGTAATTTGATGTACGAATACTGTAGTAACGTTTCTTTCTTGAGAGAGAAAAGAAAAATATTTCTTTATCTCACTAATATATTTCATAAAATTATTTCTTTTAGCTCATTAGAGGATGGTAACTGTATATTTTGTTTTGAAAACGTGTGTTATAAATATGAAAATTTAAATCATTACATTATTTTTGTTTAATTTTGAATTGAGTATTAAATTTTTAAATGTTCGACTATTTCTCTCTCTCTCGTTACCTTTCTTTATAAAATAAAAATAAAAAAGTTTTAGTAATGTGGCATAATTTTTAGTGAAGAATTGTTGCGAAAATATGTCTAAAATTAAAATCTGATTGTTCTTATTGCATTTTATCTTCTTAAAATACAAATAATACGTGAAATAACAAAAAATATTTGTTTCATATTTAATGAGATTATAACTATTTAATATAAGATAAACAAATTACTCATTAAAACAGTATTTAAAGCAATTACACACAAAACACTTACCCACTGATAAAATAATCCTTTGCCATCCTTTCTAAATTATATGTTTTTAAATTTTATTAAGAAAACTAATTCATGGGGTTTCTTTGTAGTCTGAATAGAATATCTTAATTGTAATTTAGAAAGAATTTTGGGATGGCTTTTGTCTAAAAAATTATCAAAATAACATTTTTGGTGAATAATTGCTGTAATTGAATTTAAAGTACTAAGTTGTAATAAACTTTATAAAGTTGTTGTGATATTTATTGAGCGTGATCTTATGAATTGAAAAAATCTTTTATAGTTGAACTGTACTGCTTTCATCAGCATTTATTTTGTAAATGTTTCAAATTTTATTTTCGTACCCGATTTTGTTGTTTATTTAAAATTGCAAATGAAATAGAATTGAAATGGCATTTTCGCCGTGCTTCCAAACAGGATACAAACAGGGAAATTTGAAATTACGTCAAATTTTAAATACTTCAGCTCATTTTGTAACAATCAGCGAATTTTATTTAGATTTATAAAGCATGATCCGCTACCATCTATTGCAAGTTCGTTAACCTACCAATCACGTTACGACTTCCCAACTGTATTATCAGATGTACAAGTACGTTTTAAAGGAATTTTTTATGGTAACTGGAGCTGTAATATGCAAAAATGGTAACAAAGTCCGATTCTCAAAATATTATTCTTCGCTAATCACTATTTTTCCCACCTTTCTGGAAGCACACGAATTTCTGCGTTGAACTGATTGAAACAAGTGGTAGTTTCCAAGATTCTAAGTAATTTTTATTGATAATGCAACATGTGTGTGTGGTCGATCATTATCATGCTGCAAAAATAACTTTGCTGAATTTCTGTTCGTATTCTTCCGCAAAGCGCATCAATTGCAGTTGATAGCGATCCCCTGTGATATTTTCATTCAGTTTTAGCAGCTAATATATTACACATTAGTGTGATTCAGCCAAATGAAGAGCATAAGCCTTTATCCATGAGCCATCCATTAAATCCTATGACATTTCACTTTCTTCTGCAGAATTATCTTCGTTTCTTCCAAATCACCTCCCCCTCCTTTGAATACTATGTCTCCATTACTAGGAATGTCTGAAGTGCTCACTTTAATTCAAAGTGTCCAATTTCATCTTCTGAAGAAGAAAAAATTTGATTCTGTTTTTTTAGCCACATAGCAACCCTGAAGGTTTCGTCTTTGTAGTCTCCGATACTAAATCGTTCTTGCCCCAATCCATTCCTTGAAAATTCAGCAAATCGAAAGCAGTTGTAAATTGTTGAAACCATGACTTTTCTAAAGCTATTCTAATACAATGATTGTTTCTTACTTATAATTGTTGTTCACTTATTAACTTTTCAAAATAAGCAGAACTAATTGCCCTCTGTAATGAGATTTGATGTTACGAATAATATCCTATGGAGATATCTCAATGAATTTCCAATCAAAATAATGACGCTGTCACCGCTGCTGTCATGTGTGGGATTATTCGATGATATTCTTCTCCTAATTGAGTGTATCTTGTTCTTTCCAGACCCTTATGTATTTGGCAAGTTAGAACTTATCCATGAACAAAACGTTGCACTAACCTGAGACAATCCCATTGATATGTTTATGACACCACTTTAATCGAGTCTATCGGGATAATTAGTAGAACACAAAAACTCTGCATTCGGGGTTACAATCTCTTCATGTTGAACTTCAGTCAGTGCAGTACTAGCAGACATTAGTATACCAAGTAAAGCTGCAACTATGTATTATTACAATCATGTAGGCTGATAGTTGGTTCCGCTTAGGTACTGTAGCAATGCAACGATCATCAGAAGGGATGATAACACTTGGACGGGCTCAAGTTTCTGGATAACTATTTGGCTTGCTAAGAATTATTTCTATAGTTAAGGAATTACCGATGGATTTAATAGATTGCTTTTACATATTGGTGCAGAGACTTGAAAACATACTGAAGCCATTCTTCTTTCAGCTATAAAAACACGAAAATCATCCAGAAATAATCCTTTGAAACATATAAGAAAATTGTTTTAGCATTAAAATGGAATTCATCAAATCCTGCAGGAAACTAATGTCCTTAACGATTTCCTTATTTATATATAATCAGAAAGTTTTAATCTTAATTTGCCATAACGTACGATATTCCCATGCTACATTCTACACATTCATAACTATTTCAAATCACTCAAATTTAAATACACTTTTGAAAATTGGAAATTTGCATTGCATGTTAAACATTTGTAGAAAACAGTGCATAGACATATTATAAGGCAGCAACCGTCATTTTTAAATGATTATTATAGTTTAAAAATAATTACTATAGTTTAAAATGTGAATGTTAACACATTGCTTGTGTATAACAAGCCACCAAAATAAATGGTGACAGTTAAGCAATTGAAAAATCCGAATCGTTATTTTCTTATTTCAGGGTGTTAGAAAAGAGTTACCTGAGAGAATTTATCTCGGTGCATCATCCAGAAAGGATTCACAAAGAAGCCGTGAACTTTGCATGTGTGAAACGCACAAATGTCACCATAACGCACATGTTGAAGATTCAGGTATTTTATATCACTTTATAGCAACCCATATTTCAAATTTATGTCATAATTTATCTTAAAATTTACTCTTCTTTAAGTTATGATACTAAAGATTAAGCTTCAAATTATATTTGATATTGAAGATTTTACTAAAATTTTCATTTCCCCAATTCAGTTTGGATACATGTGGTATGTACACTGACGGGAAAAAAATCTTAACACCAAGAAAAAATTATTGTACAGTGATGAAATTTAGACAATGCAATTGTCTAGTTAACATATTTAATTGGTTAAATTTTCAAGGTCACAGAGAGGTTAATTTAAGCTCAATAAAATGCATTTCAAATGTGAAATGATGTTATATTAACAGCCGGTGTAACCTCCAGAACGTTGAATGCAAGCGCGCATGCATTGTGTCATACAGGTGCCAAATGTCAATTTGTGGTATGGAGTTCCATGCTTGTTGTTTTTGTTGAGTCATTACTGGAACGATCACTGCTGGTTGTGGATGATGCTAGAGTTGTCGTCCAACGATATCCCATACGTGCTTAAATTGAGACAGATCTGGGGATCTCGCATGTCAAGGTAATATTACAACATTCCTTAGAGTACGTTGCGTAACAGCAGCGGTGTGAGGGCGAGTGTTATCCTTCTGGAAAACTCCCCCTTGAATGTTGTTCATGAATAGCAGTACTATAGCTTGAATTACCAGACTGACGTACACATTTACAATCAGTGTGTTTGGAATAACTACAAGAGTGCTCCTGCTGTCATACGAAATTGCTCTCCAGACCAGACCATGACTCCAGGTGTAGGTTCAGTGTGTCTAGGCCGCAGACAATTTGGTTGCAGGCGTTCCCCTGGCCTCCTTCTGACCAACACACGGCCATCACCGACACCAAGGCAGAATCTGCTTTCATCAAAACTTCGTCCTCCAATCTTCACTTCGTCCTCCAATGATCTATGGCTTGACACCACTGACGTCGCAAACGTCAATGGCTTGGAGTTAATGGAATACACGCTATAGGGCGTCTGGCTCGGAGTTATCTATGAAGTAACCGATTTCTAGCAGTTCGTTGTTTCACTGTGGTACCAAGTACAGCTCGAATTTCTGTCGCAGACGCAGTACGATGCGCCACAATCGTACGCCAAATACGGCGGTCTTCCCTCTCTGTAGTGCCCTGTGGCTGCCAGGAACCCGGTTTTCTTGAGGCAGTACTATCCCTTAACCACTGTTCCTAACAATCAAGCACAATGGATATATTAAGGTTAAATCTTTCTGCAATATCGCTAAAAGAAGATCCACCTCCTCTTAGCCCTATTACTCGACCTTGTTAAAACTCGGTGAGCTGTTGATAATGGCCGTCTTCTTAAAGAGATTCTTGGCTAACATCAACTCAATACGGTACATTTCACAGACAAATAACGCCAACAAACTTTACAGCACGCATTTAAAGCAACCCTGATCTGCAAGTTTTGAGTGGCCCTACTAGCGCCACATTTAAGCGCGAAATTTGAATCGATGTCACCTTTCATATGTATAAACACTCCTACCAAATTTCGTTTATCTAACACAAGTCTTTCTTGGCATTATTTTTTTCCCGTCAGTGTATTGTTAAAGTATCTCTCCCAAATATATTGAATTCGTGAGCACACTGGGGAGTTTCTCATAATGTCTATTAAGTTTAAACTATTGAATTTATTTGGTTGCAATAAAAATTATTTAGAAAGGAATCAAAAGAGATTTTTGTTCAGTAGTTTTTCTACCCTCTTCTCCTAATTTTTGAAAGTATTTTTGTAACCGTTTTATTTCATAAGGATTCATATATATATATATATTTTTAAATACCTAATGTTTATTAAAGTCTTATTGAAGATGTAACCCACATTTATTACAGAAAACATGGTTTTTCTTTTACAGGTAGCCGCATTCCTACTCTACCTAACATAACTCAAACCGCTCCCATAATTAAACATAAAAATCTTAAAGCATCAGTAAACCGTTCCAAAAGTTGGGACCGCTTAGACGATAGTCCAAGAAAGAACTTAACATTTGGCACGTGTCCTGGAAAAATGGCCAACATCCAGACCTCTAACAGCTTACCATCCCTCACCAGTCCCTTTCCTAGGAGGGTACCAGCTGCTCTTTTAGCTGCCATTAGTGAACGCTTGGGACCAGATGTCCATCCTGAAGATACCATTGTCGTGGAGATGTCTGCTGAAAACATAGCATCTAAAATGAGGCATGCTTTTACTGTGCAAGAACTTCAAGAAATAGTCTCGAGATATGAGGAACAGTTAGGACGCAAGGTGAAGCCAATTCCTTTGGAAAGCGTTTGGATCCCGATGATGACGGACCAATTACATTCGAAATTCGACATGGGAAAGAGAGAAATGTTTTCAAGCTACCAGCTGGCAAACTGAAAGGCAACAAAAAATGGCAAGTTACATTTACGATTGGAAAAACTCAAAAGAATTTAAACTCTCTTCATGCCAAGTAGCTGGTAGTTATGTGTGTATATAGATCATTTTTTATAATGTTTACTATGAATTATAATGACAGTTTTATATAACCTTATATTGAAAGCCATTCAATTACGCAAGCAGAACTTAGCCCATAAAATTACATAATAAAAAAACAATTTTTGTTCATTTGATTAAAAATGGTGATTTATGTTTTTTTTTTAATTTTATATACTCTTCGTTATTCGGTTTTAACGTCACATACGTGCGAATACACTTCTTTTCTTTTCAAAAACCTTTATTAAATTACATAAATCCATAATGAATAATTTGGTGTTCAATATTAAAAAAGCATGATTTTATCATTTATGCTTTCATTTTCTGCTTTTTGCATCTGCAACATTTGAAATCAAGAAATTTCTCATAATTTGTGACAATGAGAACATTGTTAAATCGAAAATAGTTGTTACTGCCATTCATATATTCAGACACTTTTGACCACACTTCTGCTTATTTAAGTCTAACGAGTTACAACTATGATTACAGGAATTATTTTTATAATACTTTTTTCATTTTGTCACAGTTTTGAAACAATGTTTATACACTTCAACTAATCGGTTCCTTTTTAAGTTCTTTTAATCCCTCATTGTAGACGGACTTGACAATTTTTTTGTATATAAATGTAAATACATCATTTGTCTTTGCCTTAGCTTCGTTTTATAAACACTTTACTCCCAATTCACGTCAGTATATAAGATGGTGTGCCAATTTATTTCTTTTGTGTAATAAAATATTGTGCTGCCTTGCATGTTTTAAATACGATTTCATCAAAGATCTATGTGCCAGCCACTACCTATATCTGTGTCAATAGGTTTCTACATTACTGCTTATGGCCAACTGGACGCTACTTCTTGCCTGTGGATAGAGAATGCCTACATATTGATGACATTCAATGGGAAGAGATTCGTCTTGGTCCAAGAGCCATTCTGATGCTGCCACCCAACTTTTGGAAGTGAAAAGTCACGACTCTGTCATTCATGTTACTTAATCAAATAATTCAAGCATTTGTTTCAATTAAACACATTGTGCAATGTAAATTATGCATTCATATATTGTAGCTGGACTTTCTGTAAAAATGAAATGATCTGTATGAATTGATATATATCTCCTTGTTTTTTCTTTTAGAATTTCTCACCAATACCCAAAACTCATGCAATTGTTTAATGCATAAAAACTTTTTTTTAGACACAAATGGTTTTAAGAATTTTTCTTCTACACTGTTAATAACATTTACAGATGTAACCTTTAAAAATTGTTTCATTTCTCCCAAGAGGAAAAATTTAACTTCCTCGAGAAGGCCCGTTGACCATCCCTAAAAAATTAATATTTCATAATTACATGCAAAGTTATTGTATATATAAGAATGGTAATACAAATTTTATAGCATTCATTTAAAAAAAATGATGAAATAACTAGAATTTTAAACATTTATATATTGATCCTTCATTAATGTTTAAAATATTTTGCTTCACAAGTTTTTCTTTAATATCATTGGTAATTTTATCCCTCTTCATTCCCTGGTGTGCTCAAGTCAAGGAACACATCAAGGATTTCTTTAAAACTACTAAATCAGTTCAAGTGAAATCTGGCATAAAATATTTAAAAAAGCATTAAAAAGTCAAAAATTAATGGTACTCTCTCATGGTCATGATTTATACTCATGAAAACATCCATAAAATGAGTGAGTGATTTTGGGGTTTATTGGCGCAAGAGCCGATTTCGGCTATACTGCGCCAAACATTTGTTTTAATATCTGTGGTCTAGACGGGAAGAGAAAGAAAGAATGAATCATCCATAAAATGATGTAGAGATAGTACCTGTGTGTGTGTGTGGTGGTGGGGGTAATATGGGGAATGATCGTCCCTGACAGCAATGTAGCTCTCTCAATATACTAGTTACAAGGTCTAAGACAACAAATTGCACTTTTTCACCAATCACTTATAAGCTCCTGAAGCGTTCTGAAGAGACTGGTGAGCTGCAATTGTTATGCCAAAAGTCTGTCTAACATGCTCTATGGAATTTGGATCTAGACATGACTGGCTCCCACCTTCTGAAAATAGCTCCAATTTTTTCTCCATCATCCGAGCCCAGTGTGAATGCTGGTCTAAATTAACTAAATCACAACTGCCTCTTTTAAGAGCTTTGTGCAGGGTTTTCGATCCCTCTACTTCACAGCTATCATTTCTCAGAAAGACATGCAGCTCTTGTGAAATCAACATCAAGCATAACCCTGACCATAATAAACCTCCTCCATATTGTCCACTTCCCTGTTGTTAGAGAGAGTGTAGGATCCTTGTTTCTCTCCAAGCAGGAGCACACTAAGGATCATTGTTCACAGAATCTACTCAAATCAGAGATTAAAAAGCAAGACCACTGTTCCCGAGTCAAATGGGCTATCTTATATGAAGTGAATGAGCACACTGCCATGAAACTTATTAAGCCCTAGGTTAACAGTATATCTGGAAACTTATTTCAGAAACAGTGAAGAGCTCATTTATAAGTTGAACAGCTGTCATTCTCTTACTGCACTTTGTACTTATAAGCCAAATGGTCATCCTGGCTTGTGGTAGCTCATTGGATACCTGTAACAGGTCCTTTCGATATTGTCCTGGCCTCGCCTGCAACTGGTTCCATAATGTGGAAACTGCATTTTGAGGCACAATGAGTCTTATGCTATCTTTGCTTCAGAATGACACATTTCCAAACTGCTCTCCATCATAATTTATCACAGACATTGTCAATAAGAAATTGTTTTTGCAAAAATTACTAGTAAACCTGTAAACATGAGCAAAATTGAAACCACAGAGTGATGTTTTAACACTTAAGAAAAGTATCTTTGTTTTTTTACCAGTGTTCCTTAAAAAAAAGTATTTTTGTCATGTTTTCCAGTTCTTATTAAAACTGATTCAGTAGTTTCTAGAAAATCTGCAATAATTTATTTGTTCCTTAAATTTTGCACATCAAATTTAAAAACCAGACATTTATTCAAAAAGTTAATGTTCTTATAAATAAAATTAGGATTTTAATTTAGTTGATAGGTTAATAAATGATTAACATGCCATTTTTACAAATGCAAAATTTCATTAAATCACAATTACAGCATACTAATGAATTTAAAAAAAACAGAATTACTGTTAATTAAACTCTCAATCCTCTATATTAATTTTAAACAAGAATGAATTTTTAGTGTAAATCGCATATTAATAGGTACTGCAAGCTTTCCTGAAATATGTTTCTAATTTACATAAGTCATGGAAGATTGGAATGCTTTTAATACCACAAGAATTTTAATATGATACATACAGTAATAAATCTAATATTTTTATAAATCAATTATTTCAATTAAACTACATAATTAGCCAAAATAAATAAAAGGACATTCATTTTATAACTTTCATCTTAGCAGAATAAAGTTGATATAAAAAATAGTGGGCTTAATGATTAAGATATTTTAATGATTATATTTCAAATTATATTTTTGAAGATTACATAATTTACTAGCATAGTTAATTCCTAAAAAAAGAGTTTTCATTATATAACCCATGCTTTTTAGAAAAAATTAGACGATTCCATACATTGATCCTCAAAACTAAAGGTTATTTATCATACTTTCAAAGCTTGAAAAAAAATTTTGGTTAAGGGTTTCATGACAATCAACTTTTTGTAGTTGTATTTAATAATTTCCATTTTTCATAATATCACTTTTCCAATCTTGAATTGGGAAAATTATCCATTGCTATAGGTACCAGACAAGAAAATACATTTAGGCATGCAAACCCCATTGATTTTTGATTATATACTATTATCAACATTGAATCTGATGTTCTACCTACTTTGCTCAAAAAGGAAAACTGTTTTTCAATACATTCTCACTGAAAGTTTAAGGCACTTTTTGCTGTAAGCATGTTATATTTACTGCTGCTGCTATATATACATTTACCTTAACTGTAAAAGCATAAATACTACAATTAAAAAAATTCTCTTGCAAACTGCCAATGGATCCCAGTTTAAAATCAATGATTTACATTAATTAAATTGGGAAAATATCAAGCATAGGTGAACCTTCTTTCAATAAAGAAACTATTAACTTTTCTCTTCTAATATGTTTTCAATAATGAAAAAGTTTTAAATTAACATTTACTTTTCATAATTACTAAAAAAAACATTTGAATTAAAATTTGTATAGTAGAAACATTTATTAAATGTGTTTATAAAAGTATGAAATAGGGAATTAAAAACATCAGGCAATCTTAAAGAAAATTTCAAATAAAAAAAAGCAATTTTTGAAAAACATTTTTATTTATCATCTAGTGTCATTGTCATCTTCTGATTCTTCCTCTTCTGATGATGATGATGATTCTTCCTCTGACGAGGGGTAATCTACATAAGGACTATTAGTATTTACATATAATTTACCAGAATCTACATTTGTCTTTTGTTTTTCTGTAGATGGCATAGAAAATGCTTTGGAATCTGGCCTGGAAAAAAAAATTCAAATCTTACATATGGAATTTACATTTATATAAAATTTGCAAATTTCATATAAAACAAGAACTCTAAAGCTCAACACTTGTCGAGATAGTTCAGTTTCCTTGAATAAAATTAAAAAATTGAAGAATTTACCATTTCTAGTCAGCACTGCACTCGTTTTTTATTTGAAATATTTTTATGAAGTGGCAAGAAAAAGAAAACAAATCAACAAAAAAATCAAATTTCCATTCATTTAAGTTAAATAGCATTAAAATTTTACTTATGTAATATTTCGGAAATATTAGTTTCAATTAATTTATAAAATAAATCGTATTTTAAAATATTAAATATATTTATATATGCAAGGCTTTTTCTTTTCCAATGCCTTTAAATTATTCAGTTCCACAGTTGTATAGTACTTAAGTTATATTGAAAGACAAGTTAGAAAACTCAATCAAGAATCATATTCATACGAGGAGAAAAATACTGTGCTGCATCTTTAAAGGTATTCTGTGTAATAAAATTACAAAGAATTCACAGCAAAAACACTTGTATTCTTATAATTAAAATATTATGCATCAAAATTGAACAAAAAGTTCACATCATTAACTTTTTCAATATAAATACATACAAAAGTTGATAGAAGGCATCATGGGTAAATTGTTTCTTGCCCTTTTCTCCTTAGCTGTGTAAAATCAATAGCTTAAAATTTTTAAATACCATTGAAAGTTTATACTCCCATACATAATTTCAGACTAATTCAAAATCTTATATTTAAAACTTGTAGTGAAACTTTCTGCATGTGATATTTTAAAAGGATAATTACAACACAAATAAAATATATTCATTGTCTTTGCTAACTGACAAAATTTTCTGATATTTTGAAAAAATAAGTAAATAAAATCACAATTATCAAAGTTAAAAATTACAGTTGAAATACTTACCATATACCCTCATCCACAAAATGCTGTATTTGCTCTTTTAACAAGATTTGGATAATTTCTCCTTTTACTTTCACCCCTTCTTTAATTGGATCAGTTAATACGAAAGCACCTAAAAAAAATCATGAACATAGATTAAACATAAATTGTATAAATAACAAAACTATTCTAATGATTTTTAAGAGTGACTTAGGTATTTATAAACTATGAAAAAGTCATTTTCATACAGCCCAATCACAATAACTTTAAAAGATTTCTCTCTACTGACTAGTGTTAAAAAAGCAGTGAGAGAGTAACATGAAGAAAAACAATACCAGACCCAAAGAGTTATGAGCTTTTTAACAGATGGAAACAAATATCAAAATGATGCATGAATATTTCCATAATTACTTATTAACATCACACTATAAAACAATACAAAGACTAACTTATGACACCTCATAATTTAGAAACACAGTCGAGTGATGGGGACAACATTCAAGCTGGCACTCCTCTCCAAACTTCCACATATTGCAATACGAGGTCATCACATTGGATTTTTTTTTTATGTAAAAAAAGTCCTACTTTTTTGTTGGAAACTTATAAACAAAATTCCCATATTTTCTTGTACATCTGCAACGGTGTATTATCTGCATAGCCCTTTTTAGAGTAAAAAAAAAACATTGCATAATCAACAGCACCGTATAATCCATGGCAAATAATCCAAAATATATACTGCTGATAATGTAGTGTCAGATAAATAATAATTTAAAAAATACGGCATACAACATGCACTTTTAACACAAAAAAATAAAATTGAAATTTACAGGTGCAGGTTATATGCTGGGTTTAAAAACAATAGCCTGAAAAATGAAAAAAAAAAGATGGGCATAAGAAAAATTAGACATCTTAATTTATCAAAATAACATTTATTTAAAAGAAATGACATTCCTTATGAATTTAAAAGGTTGTACTTTCAGGAGTATACTATTTTTTCAAAAGCTCGGGATAATACCTTGAATAAATGGCTTCAAAATATAATAGTATTACATACATATGTACATTTCAGGTTTGTTCGTAAAAAGTAGGTACATGTTATATGGTAAATATACCTAAAAATTAAAAAATGCAGCTTGAAAGTACAGGTGCGCGTTATACGCCGGATTTTACAGTAATAAATAGCACAGAAATTTTTTTTTTTTGTAAAATTAGTTTCTCCATTGGACACTCATTGTTCCCATAATTTCCAAACTGAATTTAAATATCTAGTTATACTAACGTCAAAAGGCTGCAATTTCTTTGTCAGTCTTGCAGGTATTAGTTGCCTTGCTTACTTCTGGGCATTTTTAACATTCTCACTGAGATTTGCTTCATCTAATTCATAATTAAGAAGCTTTGGGTCACATTTTTCAAAATGTGTTTGTGACTTGTTTTTTCCCTCCACAATTAAATATTTGATTCGTCAATGTTAAACAATCTTGTAGTTTCTTGATTTCCTACTTTGTTAGCCTTCTCTATAATGTTTAGTTCAAAATGGGTGGTGTAATTTACATGCTTCTGCTTCAACACAATTATATTCAAATAATATTTTCACGATGAAACAGCTCAGGCGAGGACAGAATGAGAAATGACGCTAGCAACTGTAATAATTTCTCGAGGAACTGAATTCAATCTTGAACGTAATTGGACAAGACTGATTGTAGCCGAAATACATCAGCAGAGTCGCAAAAGCTTTTAGGGCCATCTGTTTTATTTACATTATACATCATGAATGGAACTAGTTTCAAAACTTTATTGCAAGCTTTTCTGATGGAAAATGTTTTTCATCACATTATCCACAGAGGTGTATAATACACACAATGAAATTTTAAACTTTTAACACATAATCCACAAATTATATACAGGAAAATATGGTCATTTGAGGGAAAGTAGATAAAGTTCAGATATTGTTATTCAACAGACTTCATAGGTATGTTCCTTCTGCAAGGATTAATCACCAACAGATGAATGCTCAATTATTGTTAAATTATACACATTATTAAATCGTTGAAACCAAGAGACATTTTTAATGTACCAAAAACACTCTTCATATTGGATCGATAAACATTTTTCTATTTGAGATATATCTGTACAGTAGTTTTATTTTGCACACAGAAAGTAATTAACAATTTATATTTGGCTTTAGCAGAATTTCCATGCAAGCATTTATTTTCAGCAGATGAATCAACTTTCTTCTATAGCTCAAAACCTAACAATTCCTGTATGCAACATTACAGTAAAGATATGAGTAACATTATGCAACACATGGTTCGAATGAAAGTTGTAAAGCTATTTCCAAAAGGACATTTCTTACTTGGTTTAAACAGATTTTCCCTACTAGTACAACTTTAAAATTTTATCAAATGAAAAACCTTTATCAGGACATCTATATATTAACACTAGAATACCAGGCAACATAATTTCCACATTAAGGTCTGAAAATTCTTTTAAAACTGCTAAATAGTATTTATTACTTTTCTTGACTTATTAAATTTGTATGCAGAATTCTCATAGAATATTTTGGGAAATAATCCTTATTCAAGCTTTGCTTATGGATATAAGATTATCAATAAAAGCTGCCAAATGTCAATTAGAGATGGTGGCAATTGCAATACTTTAATTGCAAATTTCCTTCTTCCATTCCATTGTTTTATTGTGTATTACGAGTGTATTGAAGAGTACAGAAATCCTCTAATGTAATTTGGTCATGACATGTTCTGTTTCAGCTACACCATCACCTGTCATTAAGATTTCATATCTAAAAAGAAATAGCGCACACACTATTACTTTCAAGTCACGATTAATTAAAAAAAATTTGTAGAGTTCTGTTATTCTAGTGCAGGGGTCGGCAACCTTTCAGCTGTGGCGTGCCAAGCAATAGCAAATATTTGAAACAATTTGATTCCCACGACAATACATGCAGAATTAGGAAAAATAAAGGACAAAAATACAAGTTTACTTATATGCTAATTATGCATTATTTAAAGATATTTATTGACATAAAAATAAACATAAAATACAACTATTACTTCAATATAAATACAAATATTAAAACTGTGCACATAAATATGCATATTTTTAGAAGTTTTAAGGAAAACTTAAAATATGACTGTTTTTCAATATAAATCAAAAATTAAAATTGTATATATATATTATGCATTTTTAAAAATATTTATGAAACTAGAAATAACAACATAAAGCATAAGTGTTCTGCAGCAAAGTTAAATAAAAAATTAAAATTTTAATGAGAACCTTGTCCCTGCAGAGATCTACTTAATGTTGCAATATCAGAGGTATAATTCGTTACTTTCAATTTGACACAGGATTCAGAATGTTCAGCAGTTAAACAATTTCTTTGTGAACTCAAAATATATTTCATATGAGAAAAAATTTTTTCACGTAGATATGTGGAACCAAAAGCGGAAAGCAGGGCACAAGTTATGTTTTTCAAACAATTAAATCTTTCTGACAATGACATCCAGCAATTTAAAATAGCTGTCGATTTATTGCTAGAGTTATCTTAAAAATGTTTTCGTAACTCCGTAAATTTTGTTTTCCATAATTCTGAAGATATTAACTCAATAAGTTCCATTTCAAAATTATCAGTTTCCATCCACTCAAAAATTGACAAATCGAATGGGATTATTAATGGGTCTATCAGGTTTGATTAGAAAAGAAAATACGGGCATACAAGCTCCTTAAGTGCTTCAACGTAAATTTGAAGTTCATCTTTGTCTACGGTTGATGTATTTGCAAGCGCTTTAACATTTGGGAAGTATTTGTAGGTACTAGTATTAATATCACGGGAAAATATATTTAATTTTGTAGCAAAGCCCTTCCAATATTCAAAAAGTTCAAGTACTGTTTGACTTTTTCCTTGCAGTCCTAAGTTTAGTTCATTGAGATGTGTTTAGTTATATCTGTCAGAAATATCAATTTACATAACCATTCCTTGTCGTCTAATTCGGGAAAATGTTGTCCCTTATCATTAAGAAAAATTTTAATGTGCTCCATGCATGACAAACTTATTCAATACATTACCACGACTAAGCCAATGGACATGACTGTACAAGGGAAGATCTCCATATTCACTTTCCATTTCTTCTAAAAGAGATTTAAATTGTCTATGTACTAATGAAGATCGAGACACTATAAAATGAACTATTTTAACAACAGTATTCATTACAGAAATTAAATGCTGAGACGAAATTTTGGCAACTAAACTTTCCTGATGTATTATGCAATGGAAGTTCAATATTTTATGTCCAATATGATTTTCAAGAAGTTTGACAAATCCTTTTTCCTTGCCAACCATTGCAGGAGCGCCATCAGTAGTTACACAAAATATTTTATTTATATTAATGTTTTTTCTTTCAAAATGATTTATAAATGAAAAAAGAATATCCTGCCCTTTAGTTGTACCAGACAGAGGAATCATACTGCATAATTCTTCATAAATTCGATTCTTATCACAGTATCGTGCAATTACTGCAAGGCGTGCAACATCATTCACGTCTTTACTTTCATCAACTTGAATATTGTTTCGCAGTTACATTTTTTGCCATTTGTGTTATTCTTCTTTCAACAGTTCGCGCAGAAGCAGGTATTTCTTGAATTTGTGATAATATTGTTTGCAAGTTAGGTAAATCACTGAACAATATTTCAGCACTTTTTAAAAATGTGTCCTTTATATGTTTGCCATCTGTAAAAGGTTTTCTTTTGCCTGCTAAACAATGAGCAATGACGAAACTACATTCTGTCGCTTTTGGTTTGACTCCAATTGTTTGACACTAAAATGTATATTCCTTTTTATATCCAGAAATAGCTCTTTCTAAAACTTCACATTTCTCATCAGAATTCTTAACCCTCTGAGTGTTCGTCCTTGTCCTGAAAAATCATTCCGAAAGCGTTTACTTCTTTTTTGAGAATTCCTTCGAAAGTGCAACACATTTAATTCCTTTCCCCTTTAAAGTTCGCGGGAGGTCTACAGGGGAAGATTTTATTACTCAGTTCGGCCTCTTTGTTGCTTTAAAACCGGGAGAAAACTCGTTCACAGCTGTGATGTTGCCTTGTGCGAATTTTGGGTGGAAAAAGCGGGTCCACGTGGTTGTTTGATCGGTTAAGTCACAATAAAAGTGAAGAGTTAAAAAAAATAATCACTCAAAAGAAAGAAACTTGTTACAAAAGTTGAAAAATACTTGTTTATTTTAAACAAAACAAAATTTCAAAAAATTAATTTAAGAAAAATAAACTATTTTGGACTAACGATTTGAGCCAGGAAAAAGCATCTTGTATTTATTGTGGAATATGAGACTAAGAAAACACAAATACATCGTAATGTTTTTTTTTTAAAAGTAACTATGTAAAAAAGAGTAAAAGTGACCATCTCTCTCTCTTTTTAAACAACAAGAGAATAAATGAAGTATCGTTACATACGACGATTATGTTTATGAAATGAGATCAATCTTCCTCTATTCAATTATATTTCAAATTTAAAGTAACATAAAGAGGGATTTCAATACTTTTAATTTATATATATTTTAATCCTATAAATGTTTTTATGTTAAATTAATTTTTCGGAAAAAATCTAAATTTTATTTTATAGTCAAACAACTTGTACTAAGCAAAAATACCTTCTTTACATAGGCATTTGTGACGGTGCAAAAAGCAAATTTAGTCAAATTTTTTATTTTTATTTTAATGGGAATATATTTTTCTTCAAAATGTAAAATTATTTCTAACCATTTTCTATTAAAATTTAATTTTTTATTTTTCTGTTTCTTTAGTGTTAAATGGAAAATTCACCGATAAAAACAACTTTCACACAATTCAATCATTACAAATTCTAATGAGAGAAAAACTTCTCCCAATTAATTTTGTTTTTCAAAACAGTACACTTAAAACAATTTTGCTCAGTGAAGCTAACCGACAATTCCGCAGTGTATTCATATTAATTTTTTTTAAAAAAAATAACATTCGGAAATGCTGTATTCAATTTTTTGAGTATAAAAAAATAATGCCTGCTGTGGAGAAGACAGAGAATGAGATGTGATGTATGGTTTTGAAAGAATGTTTTCGTACATGTAGAGTATTTTTGAAAATTTAAATATCACCAAAGCTGATCATATGATTGTAAATGAGTTTTATTTTAGAATGTGAGCTGTGGGGTATCAAAATAAAACATTTTACTTTTAAATAGCCAAGGAGTTTATACTCAATATTCTCTTCATAAAATTGCTTACAACTTTTATTCAAATTGTAAGGAAACTGAAATATAAATATCTGACTTACTCCAGTCAAAAATATTCATATTATGTGAAAATACTGTTCCTCCACTTATTTAAGTACATTTATAAGCTATAGCCCAAAGCAATATTTTATTTTTATAAACGAGGCACAAAAATTCAGTTATAAAAATATATTTTTTATTTTAGAACATATAAACCGTACACGGATTGTAAGACCATTTCTAAAATACTAAGAGTTTTTAGAGGAACAAAAACATAATTTTGGGTAGTTCAAAATTTTAATATAATACACAAATATATATATTAAGCAAATACGTTTGACAAGAAAAAAGTAATTTATTTAAATATTGTATTGCATGAATAAAATAAATCAAAGATCCTCCTGAAATAAACACAATTGAAGGAAAAATGTTTAATTTGCAATCGATAGCATATAAACGTTTCTGTTAGAGGTATCCCCGAAGTGACGCAATCCTATTCGGTAAAAAATAAAACTTATTGCTGGAATCATACAATTTCCTAATGAATGGGTGAATCCGAATATTTTTTTCATGTAAACTGTTTGGATGGAAATGGCTAAATAGGAACATTTAATAATTTGCATAAATTAAAATTAACCGTTATAGTTTATATAATTTCTTAAGATTACAAAAGGTGTATTTCGGAAGCACAAGTTTTAATAGGAGTACGGCTTACGAAAAGTAGAACAAATATATCTGAAGGACTATGGTTTGTTACCTTAAATATTGTGAAACACAACAAGGTATATTGGAAACCAGTTCCCCAATTCGTGTTAATAAAAATGTATGAAAAAACTGCAAGACTTATTTTTGTATTTGTAATTATTATAATTTTTCCTGAAAACTGCAATTTCTTGTGCGGCACCCGTCAAAACCGCTGGGCCCTCACTTTTTGCCCAGCTTACCCCTACCTAAACCAGTTCTGCTCTAGCAAGTGAAAATGCTGTCTTCTGTTTATCAAGGTTATGTATTGCAGACTGCATCATGTATGTTAGAATTTCGTTTTTTTCTTCTACGTCAATCTGTTAAAATCTGAATTTAAAATTATATGAAATTCTTAACATTCGCAACAATGCTCTTTATAATTTTTTTAATAGTACATGAATGCGTCTTCAAACATTACATTACATTTATGTTGACTTTTTAATTAATATTAAGTATAACTTAACGCAGAGATTTTCTGAATTTTAAAATAGATATTTCAAAAACTCTTGTAGATATTATCATAATTTTTCATTCCTGTGTTTTAGCTTCTCAGTATTGCTTCTACTTAAAAATGTATTGTATATTCATCAAATTTTTCAGCATAATTTTTGCTCTTAACATACAGTTTTAACCGAATTGTATGAAATTTACAAAATGCATTAAAATGCTCAAGATTCTTATGTTAAAATTTTAATTTAATATTTATTCGAAGAATTGTTAGTACTTATGGTAAATAATTTTTAACTGAGTGTGTGCACGATACATAAATATTTTTTTCTGAAATTTCAAATACAATTTCTAATATAAAATTCCTAGTTTTGTATGAAAATCTGTATATTTTCTGAATGTTAATTATAACAGATATCCAGATTTTAATTACTTGTTCTTCAGTTAGCTTTAAAAAAATAAATATTTAGAAATTTTGCATAAACAAATATGTTTAAAAAAAATTCAAAATTTATCTTTATATTTATTTATATGCGTAAATGTCAACTGTAAATGTATCCGAATATTTTTAATTACTATTTATTCAAATATTTAAGGATAAAAATATGAATTGGTATAAAAAAAACCCTCATTCATGTTTTCTCAGAAGTAAACTGAAACTCAAGCATTTTTTTTTTAATTCAAATATAATTTGGTGTATTGTAACAATACGCGCCCTGAACATCTGGCTTTAAAATTTAAAAAAAAATAATGGATCTGAATTAGTTTTTCCATTATTATTTTTATGAAAGCGTAAGAATTTTTTACAAATAATTTGATGCAAAAGTTTAAAAATTATTCATTTTTAGTAGTTGGAAAGTTTAAAAGGTTTTAAATTTTGAAGCGTTCGGTTTCTTATTAACTTTTTTGACACCTTATAATGAATTAATCATGGTTTAACCCTTTGAAGCGCGGAAAAATAAATTCGCTGAATTTTTCAAAATAAAATTATAAATGCAATGTATAGAACCTAAGAACAGAGAAAATACCTTTAAAAAAATTACAGTACATTCCCCCCCCCCAGGGGGGAGGTGGTTTCATAGAAGTACCACCGCGCACCTACGACATAATTCTCGGATGACCAATATATGATTTGCGTCAGATTTGTAAGAATATTTTTTATATATTTTGTAATAAATTTACTAAAATATGCAATATTAAGTATTAGAATTACTTTTTAAATATTAAATAATACAAAATATAACTATAAGTGATTGAAATCAACTTCAATAGCCAGTAAAGTTTTTTTTTTCATTGTTTCTTTATTATTAAATAATTAAAACCCATGCAGTAATAAAGAAAAAATAAACCCCTCCCCCAAATCAATGGCAAAACCCCCATAAATTATTAGTTATTTCACTGCCTGAGTCAACGAAAAGAAAAAAAGGGCTAAATCTCTCACGTGTGCGTGCTGTAAGCCGGAGAAGAAACGGACAATTTTCATGTTCTAGGTACATATCTGAAACCACCACAAAGTAAATTGGGTAGAGTTGGTTCTTTTCATCATTTATCATACTAAAAATTAGTTATGCTATGAACAGCATATGCAGCAAAAATGTACATACCTTACTTTGAATTTTTGTCTATTTTTATTTACTAAAAAAAATCTTTTTGAAAGTGGTTAAAAAAGGCTTTTAAAATGATGCATTTTTCTCAGGGCTTCGAACTGTAATTTTTTTTGTTCCGGTTTTCGTTCCGGTTCAACTAAAAAATTAATATCGGTTCAGTTCCGGTTTTCGTTCCGACCAAAATAACGGTTTTTTCCAGTTTTCGGTTCAGTTCCGGTTCGAAGCCCTGGCCAGCCCGATTCATTTGGGGGCGGAGTGATGGATGATGACATCAATGATTGACGTAAAAATCGCCTAATGAAATACTACTATTACGAAACATTTGAATCGCCGCCATTACCAAACACCCATTTGATGCGCAGAAGATTTGATAGATGCTTCATGCTACGTCACTTAGGGCCTCCCTCTCCTGTCTATTTACTCCTCCCTGATCTAAACAGTCTATACAAACATCCGTGGATGATCGCATGCTGAGATGTGAAAAATAAAATATAACTCGATATTTTTCTTAAAAAATCATCTATACTTCTAGTTTAATCAACTGAATTAAATATGTCTTCTACAAGTAGTTTCATGCGAAACTGAAACAGAAAAATACTAGTGAATATCAAAATAGGAAATCGAGAAGCAGTATACATGTAATGATAATTATAAAGTTGACGTTAAATTAGAAAATATTGATAAGTTGGTAACAGTAACAAAATGACTGAAAGATATATCGAACCGAAATAAACCGATATTTTTTTTCGGTTCAGTTCCGGTTTTCGTTCCGACCAAAATAACGGTTTTTTCCGGTTTTCGGTTCAGTTCCGGTTCGAAGCCCTGATTTTTCTCACAGAAATAAAAGTTTTCTGTCTCGTGCTGACATCTAGTGTCTTTTATAAGAGTTAAAAGATATGTTTGGGACCTGTGGTTCCATTGAAATACCATTGCGCGTTTAGAGATTTTTTAGAAAATGGTGGTTTCAGAGAGATACCACCGCGCGTTAAAGGGTTAAAAACTGAAAACATTGATTAAGAGAAGAAAAATGAAGCAATTAAATATAGTTCTAGATATTATATAGAGATTTATATATTTTAAAAACTTAATTTTCCGTTTCATCATTTTAAGATGAAGAAAATAATACGAGTTAATCAAGCAAAGAGAATATACTTAAAAAGTTATTTGTCCAACTATATAAAATAGGAGACTACAGTCCTAACTTATTAAAACTTCAAATTAATATAAAATCAAAAGTGAGTTATATAATATTTATGCGTTGGAACATTTTTCAAAACTTGAAGAAAAAAAAGTTAAATTGCTAAAAGTACAAAAAGAATTTATTTAATTCAAACGCAATAATATCTCAAATGAAGCTAAATTACAAACACTAACTTATAGTTCGTTTTCACTAAGGGGTCTAAAGAAATTCTTCCCAACTTTTTTACTATTGCTTCAGGGTCAAAACACAGGGTTCCCCGAGAGCCATAAAACTTCCTGTCAGTGACCATTGTGTCATCCCAACCCTCCCTAATTATCTTTCATGGTGTTAAACCATAAAAGAGTAGAAAGGATTTCAGAAAAACACGGCCTACCCGCTTTTGAAGCACTCTCTTGAAGTCAGAAAAAGACGTGTGGTGCGTTTTCGAAGCATCTCTAGACGTGCGAAAAAAGACGTTCAAACCGCTAAGAGGGTTCAATGTGGTCTGGTGTTTAGTTTGAAAATGCCTTTGTACACTTGACGTACGACATACGACACTTTTGCAACATAGCACACATACAGCGCGATCTTTTTGTTGTATGAATCCAAATTCATTAGTCCAAGAATCTTGGAAACCGCGAACATCAAGCTTTCTTTTTTTAGTCGCCATTTGATTCAATATATAACTATTAGCTGGCACAATGATGAAACAAACATACAAATTTTCACAATAAAACTAACAACATGACAAAGTTAAAAGTGACCAAAAAAATCACGTCGTGCATCAAACTAAATTTAACTTTCGACTGAATTCATACTCAGTATTCGTATATAGGCGTGACTAATAGAAAACATAAAAAAATGTGTTCTAATATCTATTTCTATTAGCTTAATTTGCTCCAAAAGTAAAATATAAAATAATTATGACTTCTTTGGCACAACACAAAAAATTACATTTTCTCTTAATATTTAATTAAAAAGGACCTTTGTTATGAAATCTGATTCATTTGCCTAATTAACCCACATAATTGTGTGTTTTCTTTTCACGGAATTTATTTCCAATCCAAGTAAATATGTTGATGGAATAACTATTTTTGTTTAATATATTTCAGATGGAAAACGTCTGTTAAGCAGAATTTTGATTTATACCCAAGACATTTGTTTTTTCTTTTTCAGTCGATGCCCAAACTTTTGGTGGGTAAAAGACAAACTACTTGCTTTTTTATTTACAGAGCCATGATGAATGATTCTCAATTTTGCAAGTATTACTCAATAATTTTTATTTGTGTTGAATATTTAATGCTAATAGTAAGTCACATTTAAACAGAAGATGTTTTCTTTTACATAAAGCATACAAACTACAAGCAAGCTGATTCAGCAGAATCGTTTTATATAAAACAAAAAATCGAAAATGAAAAATAACCTTGATATAAAAATGTATGAGGGGATGAAAGGAGAGACAGAATGATTTAGCTTTATATATAGTATATATCTTATAATTTTGTAGAGTGGTGGCGTGCCATAGGTTGCAGACCCCTGTTCTAGTGTTTTCTTTTAATAAAATTTTAAACTGCTCAAAAAGAGATTGTTTCAGACATAACTGCACTTTCAATAAAAGCTTTTTGATAATGAATCAAAAAGTAGAGAATTTTCCAACATGTATAAAAAACTTGATGCAAATATTTCTCCAGTTGTATTATGCAGACTGGAAAGAAATGAGGTTATTGAAATGGATGATTCTCAAAATCAAACTCATGTCTTGCACAATGGCTCCCAGTGGAAAAGAAGTTACTCAAAGTGTAATCGGTAGATTAACAATGCAAAAATATTCTGCAAGAAAATAAGGGTCCAACTAGTCACGTTAAATGAAATATGAATGATAGTATTTTGAGTGCTTGGTTGCTTTTTATAGACAGTTTTACAGAATATGATAAAATGCACAAATACAGAAACTCCTCACGTATTAGAAAATTATGCTTGGTCTGTTTCGAACAGGAAACTTAGCTTACACTTTGATTCTGTATGCAAATGCAGTTTTAGTAATTAGAAGTGTGGAACTTTATTTGTTATGGTCTACTATATGGGATGTAAATTTTTTTTTTACAAAAATTACGTCATTTTGTGAAATATTAAGATTTGAGGTACAATATCAAATCAATCAAGATAAATTTGCAATAATTTTGAAATTATGAAGTCATTTCAGTGAAAACTGCATAAGCTGTTATAAATCAGAACAGAACATAATCAAAAAACCGTTATTTCCTAGTAAGACATTTTTTTAATTTATAGCATCAAAACCCGATAAATACAAACAGCTTGGATATGGATATAGATTACTACAGATTTAGAAAGTAAGAATATTTTGAATGTCATTGGCTAACTAAAAGAAAATATACATGTTAATCAGCAAGGTGAGTTGGGCCAGATGAAAAGGAACAAAAGCAAAACAAAAAAGGTATAAAATAAGAAGAAACATAGCAATTCATTCAAACAATTGCAAATAATTTGAAGAAAAAGTACCTGAAGCTGTCAGTTTTTATAATGCAGTAAAATATGGTGTAGATCAGGGGTCGACAACCTGTGGCATGCAGCACAATTCTCAGTGGCATGCTGCAGTACACTATAAATGTGTCAATTTTTGCATGAATGGAAGTTGATAAAAATTTGAAAGGGAACTTATTTGACATACATCTTCAGAATTATGAACATTTATGGAATTACGAAAAAATTCTGACAAATAACTCCATAGATAAATTTACAGCTATTTTGTCAATTATTGAATGCCATTGCCGGAGAGGTTTAATTGATTGAAGAGAGAAGATTGCATGTACTCTCTTCTTTCCGATTTTGTTTCTACGTATCTAAGTAAAAAAATCTTTCCTTATAATAAATATTTCGGGTCCACAAAGAAATTGTTTAACAATACAGGCTCAGAATCATGTCGAATTAAAATAGTCACACATTATACCCTTGCTTTTGAGAGATAGAAGTAGAACGGTGCAAGCATTAGGTTCGCATTCAGATTCATAATTTATCTTTTTATTTAACTGTTATGAAAAGAAATACTTATATTTTATGTTTACTTCTTATTTTAATAAATATGTTTAAACATACATAATGTATTATATGTACAATATGCATAAATACATGTACACTTTTAATTTAAAAAAATTTTTATTGAAGAAATAATTATATTTTATGCTGTTTATTTTTATGTTAATAAATATCTTTATATGATGCAAAATTAACACTTTATGCAACTGTAAATCTATGTTATTATTGACCTCTATTCTCTAACTCTGCATGCATTACGAGGGAATGGAATTGTTTAAAAAATTTTATACTGTGTGGCACGCTGAATCATATTGATAGATTGGTTTGGCACGCCCAACCTAAAAGGTTGCCGACCCCTGGTGTAGATATTCATCAAATGATAAGCAATATTCAGTCAAAACAGGTTTAAGATAACCAATTCTTACATTCTACAATATTCTAGATTTTGCTGTCTTAAGCATTCAAATTTTCTTATGTACAATGGGGGGGGGGGAATTATCCAGGACTTCTTTTATCCAAACATTAGTTAAAGAATTATGAGCAGATCATATTGATAAATTCAATAAAAGTAGGATAAATGAAGCTTGAATGAGTGAGTGAGAATATTAGTCACACTATTCAGCCACTCAAGGGCTTTTGGTAATGGATCTTGTAATTTTGAACCATGGGCAAGTGATGAGGACTACAACTGAGCTCTGGCACCCCCTCTGCTAATTTCCCCACCACACCAATGGAAGGAGGTTTGAGCATCTATAGATTTTTCATGTATTGCCCTTTACATGAGTGGTCGTCAGTGGTATTAAGCTCAAACTCGCGACACACCGGCTGCAAGTCCATTACCATGACTACCATGGCATTGAAGATTAACTGAAAATTTACCCAAGCATAAGAAATGTACAGTAAAAATGTCAGGGAAATGTGACAAATTAAAATGCACATTTTATTCAAATTTTTCCCTTAATATCGACCAGTGTCAAAATTACACCTGGCAAGCATTCCAGGAGGTAGCAAGATTTCTGGTATTCAAGCATAAACTAAATAATAGAAGTAAAGCAAAAATAAGTAAGAAAACTAACAAACCAGTCATCTACTTCTTGTACAAATCTGCTTATTTTCTATCTCATGAATATGAGCAGCTTATAAAACAATACTCTCATTTCTAAACTTGTATATATCATACCCACAATACCAACACACACCTACAATTCTTTGCCTAGAATCAAGTCTAAAGTGCTCTATCAGTTTGTCCTGAGCTACCTAAGGATCTGTAATTGCAGTATAAGAACAGCCTTTTAATTTTTACAATAATTTAAGAAGACAATGCTGTATTCTTTATCTTGGAACATTTTAAAATCATCTAAAATCTATAATGTCCGTATATTCCTACTTTCAGCTCAGAACTGGGGTCCATAGCCACCAATTATGAAGATTCAAGATTATCAAAATAAAGCTTTTATACTTAAAAGAAAAAAAACTTTTTTAATTCAAACAAAAATTAAAACTAACGAAACTCATGATACTAAGTCAGAGCAATACTCAGCGTCAAGACATAAAGAGTATCTCCTTATTTGATAAGATATTGCATTAAAAAATTGTAGCCACTACACAAATGCAATGAGAAAAACTTGCATATGATGTTAGTGCTCCAGCAAATCAAAACAATTCAGGCTTTACAGTTACAAGTCAGTTGATAGCTCAAGTCAAAATCCAATCTGGCAAGATTTGCAATTTATTATAGTTATTATTTCCCTGAAGGTGTAGCATACAATTTAACCCTTATACTTATAAAAGATGATAAACATCACATGTTTAAAGGAAGTGATTCTTTTCAAGTTTATTAGGCACATGCACAACATAAGATTAATTTTTCCAATGCCTCCAATTCAGTACATGACATTTTCAAGTCACAACAAACCTGTATTTATTCATCTGATATGTAACATTATTTGATCTTTTGAAGTTGTGGTGTCAAGAACATGTCCTTATCTTCCAACTTATTGCTGTTTGATTCCTTTGTGCCCCCAACTTGACTGTATTACTACAATTCCCACATACTCAAATTTTTCAATAATTTCATTTAGTTATGCAAAGGATGTTTAAACATAACTTTTTCAAGAGTAAGAATTCATGAAGGGTAGCACTAATAATTATACACTGCTGATAATACAACTTTAATAAAGCATGATCCCATACTGCCAACACAATGAGAATTCTCTTAACCTTTCCTTATATCTTCCTGATCTTTCTAAACAGAATGCATTTATCTAAATTTCTTTCCTTTTTTCTTGACTCAACTTTTCCCTTGGAACTTTTGGCAATATTCTTTATTTGGAAAGTGAAACTGCCTGTTTTACATGCATGTAGACTCAAATTTTATGTTATTTTGCCAATTACAGTACATGAGTATAAGACCCCGAATACCTTATGTTCTTTTATGCCAATCAATGGTGTAGCTATCAATGGGCTGGGCGATGCCGTGTACTGGGGCCCTCAAGCTCAGGGGAGCCCTCAGACCAAGCAAGCTGAATTTGTAATAATTTCTTTCAAATTTAAGATATAAATATAAAAAGTTGGAAAACTTAATTATAATCATCGCAATTCAGTTGAACGTAATTTCGAATTTGTAGGGAATTTCCCTAAATTCTTTTTGTTATTTGTTCAATCCATTAACATCAAAATTTGGTTCCTTTGAAATATTCAACACGATGACGCCAGTTGTCTAATTGTGATCAGAATTTTAAAAGTTATTTTAGATATTTCTTTTTAGAAGACAGCATTGCAAATATTTTCCAATAACAGCTTTTTTTTTTCATATTTTAATCTAAGACAATGGCGTAGTTACTAATAGGCTAGGTGGTGTTTTGCACCAGGGCCCTCAAGCTCAGGGGGCCCCTGACCACCAAGCAAGCCGAATTTGCGATAATTTCTCCCAAATTTAAGGTACAAATATCAAAGGTTGCAAAAAACATAACTATAATAATGTTGATAGTTTTTTCGAATTTGTAGAGAATTTTCCCAAATTCTTTTTGTTGTTTGTTCAGTGTTGCGAACTTTACTTATTAAAAAGTTTGTTATTTTCAATGTTTTTATTTTTCTATAAACTGTTACTTGAAACTAAATTTCAAGTTCCATAAAAAATTTTACCATACATCTTAAAAAACCTACACATGAAGCAATTCCTTTACAGTTACATTCTATTTTTAATAACAATTATATACATAAGTTAGTTTCCCGTTTCAATATTTTGCAGTCTTCTCGTATCTGCAACACACAGATGTAATTTTAATCCCCCCCCTGCTCTTCTTCAGAGGTGTTTTTTTTATAGTATTGTGCTGTATTTTCTTGTTCATGCATATTTTTTGTATAATTTCCTGTCTATCATCTCTGTAGACCATTTTATAACTAAAAGCCCTCTGGTAGATGAGTTTGATCCTCCCAAATAAATAGCTAGGGATTCCCAACGACGTTTTGTAGCATTGTGTATTATTTGTTTCCTTTTATTGTCAGTAAGTACTCAAGCACATACAAGTTGTTTTGAATACATTATAAAACTAAAATTATGGATTTAAAAAAAAATCCGGTGGTGCGTTTAAGCGCAAACACCAAAAAAGAGGAGATAGTAAATAAGAATAGTAGCTTTATATATTTAAAATATTCATATATTTTTACTTTATAAAATCCAACCAAGATAGAGACCTAATTATTTTTGCACCAGGGACTTTGGATACCTAGCTGCGCCTCTGATGCCCATCTGTATAAAACAATTTTGATCCAAATCTATTTCAAATACTTTGAAAAATAAATTTCAATTAAAATTTATTATATTATTGAAACATTTTTGTCTCAATATTATTCAACGAAAATCTTTGGTGAAAATTAAATATGCTAGTAACTAGCCAATCTTTAACAAGAAAATATATACATATAATATTAGATTTTTATACATTTACAGCACAAGCCTTTTAAAATTGATAACAAGGCTTTTCAATTCAATATTTTTTTATAAAATTATCAATTACCTCTTCTTATCCAGAGGTAGTTTCTAAATTTTGTAGGCATGCTAGCTAAAAATTTCTCTCCTTCAGGCGTAACCACTTCATGCAAATTATTTCCACAACTTCGTACCACCTAAAAGAATATTTTTAAAATATTAAAGAAACTCAAGGGATTCTACAAACTAAATTTTATTTTGAACACTATTTCTTTAAAATTTCAAACAAAATATACATTTTATTTATTTTTCCAATATTACTGAAACAGTAAAGAAAGGGGGGAATATTCAGTTTTACAAATGAATCATTAGAGCCTCATATACTCCAACAGATTTTAAAGTTTAATCATATGAAGAATTTCAAAAGATACCTTTTAACAAAAAAAAAATAATTAAAAATATACAGATACATTGTAATATATTTAAGTTTAATAAATGTGGAAAAAATATTTAATACAACTAATGCTACAATAACTGATAATGTAAATATATTAGGAAAAAAATGAATAAAATATTTAGTAGCTAATTACATATCTAAATAATTAGCAATACCAATGACTTACCTTAACTATCTTTTGCTCAGAAGTTGGAAGACTGAAAGTATTTAATACATTGCTTACTACATGTCTCTTTCTACAGAACATTTTTGAAATATGTCAATCACAACTTGATATTTTCAACTGAAAAGAAATATAGAAAAAAACCATATACTTTTTTAAATGTTTCTTGATGTACACAAAACTATTGTTTAATTTATTATAAAAGAATACAATTTTTATACAGCCATTAGATTCGAAATTTCAAGTTTGTTAAGAAAAAAGAACAAGATTTTTTATTCAACTGATCGAAGCTGGCAAAAAAAAAAAAAAATTAATGCATTATTTTAAAATATGTATACTCCCCTGCAGTATTATTTTTAAGACCATTTTGTATAAGATATCCACAATTCTTTGAAACTTAGTACCCTGAGAGAAGCTTCAAAGATTCTTGTAAATAAGCAATTCTGTTATACTTTTTTTTTACAAGGGAATTACAGTAACAAGAGACAGTATAACAACTCATGAAATATACCTCAGTTAATATACACTGGTGTCCAAAAGTTAAGCATAAATCATAAAATGCGAAAAACATGGAGTAAATATTCGTAAAATTATTCCAAATTTCTTGCAGATATTAATTGGGTGAAGAAGAAACATCGGGTTTATGCAAAACTTTTCAGTCAACTACGTCCTGCGCGAAACACCGGCGCCATGTCGGAACGCAGAGAAACCGATTCAAGTAGCATAGGCAGGATTTAATAATCATTCTTTTAATAATTGTTTTTAATACATTAAATGTATTCTTTTAATACAAGACTTCTGTATAATATTTATACTGTATGATTGTACTTTTAAAAAATTTATAATAATTTTATACTTATGTACACAATTGTTGTTTCATTACATAAATTTAAATGTTGTTAGAAAGTTTTCTCTTCATGTATTTTGGAAATAATATAATATATAAGTACCAATATATAAAAACGAAATAATATACAAGTAAGTACCAATTTATTGTGTTTATCATTAAGTTTTAATTTTATGCTCAATGCAGTTTGAAATGGCTTAAAAATATTAATTTTAATGCATTCTTATTGATTAATATTTTAGAAGTTTCACAAAAAAACATTTTTTGGTACTTGCATACCATTAACCAATTTCGTAAAATCAAAAGACAGCACTAAGTGCTGCAATATGAAGGAGGTAAATCATTCACATGCATGTTGAAATACGATAATAATGACAGAATTAGGCAACATCTTTTGAAATAGGACAATTGGTTGACAGTAAAGGACGATTCATAAAGTACACAGTTTAAATGCACTATAAATCAAGAACAATTTAAGATATCACGTTACTTATAACAGAATTGCATGGGATTATTTAAAGTTTTGTTAGAGACAGTTACAGATGTTCTATGCGTGAAACATTAGTCCCATGACACACTTTAAGTCAGTAATCTTTTTCCACCCAAACACATGTTAATATATCTGAATCAAGTCCATCAATAGCAGCTGCAATATGCTATTTCAGTTCTGCTAGATCAACAGGAAGGGGATGGAGGTATACCTTGTCTTTTACATAGCCCCACTGGAAGAAATCACAAAATGTTAAGTTAGAACTTCTGGGTAGCAGTTGGGTAAGTGGCATGTTGTAGTCTGCGACTCATCCAATCCATCAGCGAGAAAGATATTCATTGAGGTAATCTCGCATGTTGTACCACCATGACTGGTCGGCCATCCTCCAATTGAAGAATAAGTTGTTAATGTTGTCCTGCAACTGTGGCATCAACCAAAGAGTTAACATACCCAAAAAAGTGGCTCATCACATTATGCTAAATTCAAGAACACAAAAAGCCTTTTCCACTGCAAACACCGCCATTTTAACAGACTAGTAACATGACACGCACACACGCTATTGCCTACGTCACTTCTGTCAGAGGCGAGACACAAAACTTTAAGAGTACATCTACCTTATGGTTTTGATTGTTACTGTATTGCAACATCCGGAAAGTGTATACTTCTTTATAAATCACCCTGTATAATATACAAACACTTATTTTGTCTTTTTAAAAATTATTTTTCATGAAACAAACCCTTTTAATACATGAAAAATAAGTTAATTCCATTTTCATATTTTAAAAATAAAGGAAAAATTCCAACCTTTGATTTTTATTTCACACCTGATAAAGATGGGAAGAATATCAGGCCTTTTAGAGTACTGAATTTTTTGTTGTCATTCCCATGTTTTACTTAGCAACAAAGTCGCCAAAAAATTTAGCAACATAACAAAGAAGTCATATTATAAAACAGCTCCAAAATTTATTTCCAATACTTATAAGGACCACAAGTTAACAAATACTTTTCTAAGCCATCAGCAACAGAAACACTGGTGACATTATCCCAATAAGGTACTATAAAACCGGTGAGTAATGCACACTTATACTTTTAAGCTGCATTTTTCATTTTTTAGGTAAATTCGCTGTATAACATAGGCCCCTCCTTTTTAGCAAAGAAACTTGAAATGTACATGTGCAATGATGTTAGATTTTTAAGTCATTTATTCGAGGCGTTATCCCAGGCATTAGAAAAATAATATATTTCTAAAAGTAAACTACTTATTTCTAGAAGAAGTAACTTCTACTTTAAGAAATGGCATGTCATTTCTTTTATAAACAGTATTTTGATATATGTAGAAGTCTTAATTTTTTTAATGCTTCTCTTTATTTTAAAAGCTATTATTTTTAAACCCGGCATGTAATGCACAACTCTAAATTTTGATGTTATTTTTCGTGTTAAAAACTGACATAACATGCACTGTTTATAATACATTCAATACAAACATCAAGAAAAGACATTTTGGCTTAAGTGTAGTATGGGGGGGGGGGCATTTGGATTTGGCGATTTTCATATAGATATTATGGCGGGATAACGAATTCATTCTGGCTTCCATACACCTATCACTAAGTGAAGTAGCCTCTCCCCCCCCCCCATACTACACTTTAACCAACATTTTTTTTGTGTTTGGCTTCATGATACTTATAACTGATAAGCATCTCAGGTACTTAAGTATTAGCTTCCCTGCCACCAAATCCGAGCCATGCAAGTTGCGATATTTGCCACTAAAATCAGATGGATTGGGGTTTTTTTTCCTTCAAATAATACAAGTAAGAGTATTTTGTTGGTTTAATATCATGGCCAAATTTGTGTGTCAACAATTTAGCTGCGAAGGCACTGATACGTAAAATACTGCACATTATTTGTTGTTCCTAACATTAAAAAAAACGCATTTAAAATTTGCTAACACATGAAATCTTATTTCTTCACTACTTCATTACATTATAACTTTTGAAGTTACAATAGCATTTTTAAAACTTTGCAAATATAATGAATATCATTTAAAAAAAATTCTGGAGCTGCATGCTTTCATTATTTTTAAAGACACAATCACTGCCTCTAAATAATATTCCTAAAAAATTATAAATGTTCATTACAGTAAGTACAATGTTGCAATGAAATACATATTTTCAATGTTAGTATATCGAAAATTCCTTAAAAATATAAGAACAATTCCACGATTGTTCTTATTCAAAGTTTTTAATATTTTTTCTGTAACTGTGAATGAAATTTGATGACTGCTTCTCAATTAAATTAACTAAAACTTCTCATCTATACTAAGTTAGTCAACTAATTATATTTTTAGAGAAAACCCTCATTTAAAAATTCGTTTTTATACTGCGAATATTTGGGATGTTGTTTTAATCATACAAATTGCTAATTTTTAAGAATTTTTTAAAAAAATAATCCGATTCATCAAAAAAAATTATTATAGTGCGTCTCACCTTAAAGAAACAACTAAGTGAATGAGCAAGAACACAAACTAAAAAGTGATTTTATACTTACAATTGAGAAATAATACAGAAGTGCGTTTTAATGAATAGGCTTTTCGTTTCACTTGTTTTAATCAACTCCAACACATAAATCACAAGGATTTAACAATACTCTCTCTCTTACAGTATAAATACATACAGAATCGGACACTGCAACTATGATAGTAGAGATATTTCTAGAAAGTACTGGAAGAGTGTGGACGCGTGAATTCATGTGACGTCATAGTCGAATGGAAAATACAATGGATTCTTGATAATGACTAAATCATGACGGTCATATGATAATATAAACACGTGTTCTACATTGAATTCAAAACGGACAATAAACTAGCTCCTACTTTTTATTCTATTTGTAAGACTTAGTAAAATTCAAATTGCATAATTGGGTAAAGATGCTCAAGAGTTATAAAAAGAAATTTCTGCAAAAAGATTTTAAAATTAAAGAAAAAGTCTTGTTTATTCATGTACTTTAAATAAAGTAACAAATATTAATTTTTAAAAAAAAGTTTCTGTAAAAAGCGTAATTGGCAACAACGAAGTGCACGAACTGATTGCTGAAATAGATAATTGCATTTATCGTGACTATGACGTCACATGTGTTTTAACTTGATGGCTAAAACACGTGGTTTAAAATTATCATGTGATTATGACGTCACATGAATTTAGTCCATTCCAGGTAAGAGGGACCAATGAAAAACTTCGAATGGGGTCGATTCATCACTAGAGGGCGCTGCGATCGTGGCCATCATCACGTGATTAACAACGTGCTATCATGTAAACAAATAACAGTTAATGGTATGACACTTGTGATTGCGCGCTAACTTTCAAATTTGTAAACATTATTATTTTTATATTCTTTAAATTCTTTTTAGTACTTTAAATATTTTTAATATGTTTTCTACTATTTTAGTTTAAGAAAAGGGACTAAATATATGTAATTTTAGTTTATAGTATTAGATTTAAGTTTAGTTTATACTTCCATCCTTTGGCTTCGAATTTTTGTATACTTATAGGCTTAGTAATTATTTTTTATAAGTGCCCGCCACATTATGATTTAAATATTTCTACAGCGCTCTATTGAACAAATTGCTTCTGGAATTGGGAGAAATCTATTACTGTCACAAATTATGTTGTAAGCGAATTTTTCCGAGAAAAATGCGTGCAGCTGTTAATAGGGAGTGGCTCCCAAAACAAAGAATTGTTTTGTCTACTGAGCCAGAATGATTAGTTAATACTTCAGCTGTAGTGTGAATATAGGAAGAGATACTGCTAATGAGTAGGATCGACGTATTAATAAAATTTTTTACATTCTAAAATGTGTCATGTTTCAGAGCAGATGGATACATACATTCGTTTGGAAAGGTATTTATTAATAAATTTTTGACATTAATTGTATTCTTTTATATATAAACTTCTTTGTAATTATGAAAAAATAGCCTGTGAATTTCACTTGTTATTTTCTAAAATTTATATTAAGTTTCCTTTTTGCTGTTCTTGAAAATCCATTTTAGTATTATTGTTTGGATATCAAAGTTTTTAATGTTAATTATTCTTTTATTTTTTAAAATTGTATGGAAATATTCGTTTGGCTTACATCTATTGGATAATTTATATGCAATTCAATAACTCATAAGAAATAATTTATAATAAAGAATAATTCAATAAAGTTAATCATTATTTCTAAAAATTATGTATTAATATGATTCCTTTCTTTAACTTAATAGTGTAAGAGTATTTTCTTTTTTAAACTTTGAAGACAGTTTGAAGAGAAATTTCTAAAAGAAATTTCAAACCTTTGTAAATGATAATTACTAAGTAAAGCCAGACAATCAAAGCTGGCTGTGTTATTTCATTACAGAATCATCATATATTTTCAAAAGATCTTACTATGTCTTTGGAATTTTTATGGAACAGTTGTTTAAAAAATTAGTATACAATAACAATGTTTCAATTTTATGTATCCATATTAATGCAAATAAAGATTGAAAACTGACAAAAAAAAAATTCTCTTTTGCAATACATCTTAGAAAAAAAATTCCACATGAGTAGATAATGAAGTAATGTCACCGATAGTCTTTCAATAGAATATGAAAAATACATTTTTTAAATTGCAATGAATTTTTTTGTTAAAAAAATAAAATTTTCACATGCTTCACTTGTATTATAATCATGTAATATTAAAATTAAATGTTCATAAATGATGCATGTTTAAATAATTGTAATTACTAAAATAAACTAGCTAACAAAAATTTTGTATGCTCCTATATGTAAAAAATTTTCACGAAAAATAATTTAGCATGTTTCAAACAATTTCTAAAATTTTTCCCATATTTTAATATAATTCATTTTTTTCCCAAGGAGACAATAATTTATAAAAAAAAATTCAAACATTTGTAGGTGATAATTACTAAGACTAAAATTGCTACATATTAGTATTTTATAACATATTTTTTTTAAAAACTTCACAATGTATTGGTATAAATCATACTATTTTAAGGCCTCACAATGCCCTAAACATTTAAAAAAACAATTTTTGACACTTTTTGTGACCCATACCATTGAGAAGCTTGCCACCAAATTATATTATTAAAGATTAAAATCATTATTCAACATCAACAAGTTACCAAAGTTTATCATGAATAAACAGAGTTCCATTCTAATCAAAATAAGTT